>JAULBS010091717.1:0-17317 GCA_032355785.1 Symmetromphalus regularis | reverse complement strand
ATAGTGAAACCCAACTTTTTTTCTGGTAACATCGCTAATATCATTCCTGAGAGGTCCCTGAACAAAATGGCATCACTTATGAAGGTTCATGGGATGGGTGCATTGAGACACCGCTTGACACATGGACTATATATACTTATATTGATGTGTTTTGGATGTGTCTTGGAACTCAAATTTCAAACGGCTGAGAAAAAAATTCCCCAAGGCAGAATGAAGGGGATTTTTTTTCTGGGACATTATGGGGTGTACTGATTCAGAAAAACAAAGAATTATTTTTCCTTTACTTTTTCCCCCCACAAATGTTCATTTTAGCAGTTTTACAACCAGGCTATTAGGGGTGGGAGCGTTACTTTATTATTTTTTAATGTGCACTTATAAATAAATGCAAAAATCCTTTTAAACAAATTTGCAAGAAAGTAAACTTTGTAATAAAATTTAGTATAACAGTATAAGGACAAAGAAAATGACAATGTTTGTTATTTTGAAAAAGTATGGCTAACATCTTGAACATGGCTTTTTCTTGATCCATATAATGACCCACAAACAATGTAGTCCAGTTTTGGTATCTACGTATATTGTAGAATTGTGTAGATGAATCTGTATCGATTCCGTTATAGACAGCTTTATGTATTTTTCCAAGACCATTAGATTGTTAGTATTTCATCTCTACAGCTCTATCCGTGATGTCTTTAGATACTAATAGCTGCGAATTAAGTAATTTACCTACATACACTATGTCGGTCTAGACGGGTTCTACAGTTTAAATTTTCCACACTCTGTACCAAAATAGAACCCCGTTTTCCATTATGTTTATACATATAGTCTTGGTGTAGAAGAATCGTTCATTAGTAACATTTAGAAACATCGTCATAATACCTTTGATATATTGGACTAATATCGTTTATCGTGCAACGTTCACTAAAACAAGTGCTGGTTATACGTAAAGAGGTACGTTACATATAGAAAAGGATTCTTGTTAAAGAAATGTTAACTGAGCATATATATAAATTATGGAGCGGGGTACAGAATATCATTGTCTTCAGAGGAAACCTTACACCGCCACATATGCAACTTTTTTCCATAAGCAGCAACGGATATTTTAGATGCGCCTTCTCACGGTCAGAACAGCACTGGTCGGTGCATGTGGCGTACATTGAGCACTCACTCTGGGTTCAATTCGGTATCGAGATTAAAAATCCCATTCTTTGACTGATCACAATACCTATTTACGTCCGACAGCATAACCACTACATCACCGGAATTTATTTGCTTCTGCATTAACAATACATGAAACTAAACCCTGTGTCAACACAATCTTATAACTACACCCCCCCACCACCACCACCCCTTGTAGATTTTTATTTGTTTGTTCTGGGGGTGGGTTGTTAAACAAAATTAATATTGAAACACTGTTATAAAAGCGTTGTGTTTGGTATCACTTATATTGAAAATAATTTGGTATACGAGATCATCATAAAACAAAAATTAATTAAATATTTTGTCCATAAAGCATGTTATAAATGTCTATTAATATGTATAAATATTTCAAAATTAGTGTTTGACTTTGCTACTTAAACCGTTATATTTAAAAATGAAACACATTGGTTTCTCCTGTCAGTTTGATTTCCCCTCTGTTAGACAACCGTTATTCAAAGAGTGTATATCCACAACACTACAAGACTGCATCATGCTTATCGATCAGATCCCCACTGAACAACATGCATGCAACTTTGTTAAACTAAACAGTCAGCTTTGTAATAGAAGAACATGAAATCAAATAAAATCGTGTTACAATTAGTTAATTATAGTATTTATATAATCCACAGAGTTAAAATGAAAGTAGAAACAAAATAAAACAAAAATCAGTCGAGCAGAGAAATGAATAAAATGGAACAGTTTCGGTTTATATTATGTGGTATTTTTTTTTTAAATATGGCAATGAAAAGAGAGAATTGTTGTTTATACGACACCAAAACATCAGCTATTATGAGACACAATCAAATGGTATTTTAAGACTTTCTCATAGCTAGGACAACAGATAATATTACCATACTGTTAGCAAGATTTAGAGCATAAAAGAGGAAACATTATGTTGAAATACAATGTTAGTAACTATGATTTGTCAGCAAGAAATCAATGTGCCCATTGTGTCCGTTATATGCTATTTGTTAACCGTTGGATGGAAAGGCAAAACCTCGCAGATCCATGGAGAAGATCGATGCTACTGTATCTACGTCTAATGTGATCGCTATTCCACTGAGCTACAATTTGTTATGTCTACAACGTAACCGAGTATTTAACTAGCAGCTGGTGATTTGGACTTGATGGCCAGACTTATTGGATTCATGCATGGGATCTGGATCATTTGACTCTTGATCATGCATGTTATCTCTAAGCTAGGACACAATATGATCATTTGCTACCATTGGATTCTAGCTCATGCATATGATTTGTAAGCTAGGGCACAATACGACCAACTGCAATACGATACCTGAATCAGTGGACCTAGCTCATGCATGTGACCGCTAAGCTAGGACACAATATGACCTGGATCAAAGGACTCTTGCTCATGCATATGATTTCTAAGCTAGGACATAATATGATCAACTGCTATACAATACCTGGATCAAAGGAATCTAGCTCATGCATGTAATCTTTAAGTAAGGACACAATATGACCAACTGCTATACCGGACATATATCAATGGACTCTAGCTCATGCAAATGATCTGTAAGCTGGGACTACAATATGGCCTATTGCTACATTGCGCCCTGGGCCAATGGATTCTAGCTCATGCAAGTGACTGTAAGCTAGGATTATAACATGACCTACTGCTACACGGGTCTTGCGACCTGGGTCTGTTGAGTTGGAAGAGTTAGATGATTTTCTCTCCAGTATATCAGATTGCATATGACCATTTAGTGGCAAAACCGCACACTTCCGTCTCAGCAAGCCAGATACTAACATGGACATCTGCAATCACACAAGTGTTCAAATTTAGTGCATACGTTACATTCTACTTCATGTTTTCGTTTGAAAAAAAGAAAGGTTTCAAAAGAGCTGTTGCTATGTAGAATTATATGTTATTCTTTTTGATATCTATAATTTTGCTAAAATTACTGTCGTTTGTTTTTGTTTGCTTTTATTTCAGGACATGTTTTTCCTTGTATTGCCAACTATAAAAACCTAAAAAGCACAGTTTAATCATCTCTATTAACAGTACAACTGCATTGGCATGAAATTGTTATGATATGTATTTCCTGTGAGTAGAAATATCAATTTTAATAATATTTTTGTGCTTGGGTTTGAAGAAGAAAACATAATTGATTTCGATTTTGGATTTCTTATATGTCTTCTTTTTTAAATTAAAAGAGTTCATGTTGCATGTGTGGTAAGTGCGTGGGGTGAGGGGAGGGTAATATGCTTTTAACAACAAATACACACACAGTTAGGCAGCAGTCATTTTAAAACTCACTCTTCACATTAAGTTATTTCTGTGTAAGCACCACCCACCTTTGTCTTCTCTGCCTTTAACATATTGGTTTATATAATTTGAATAGAGAAAAAATATCGAGTTCTAATATTATCTCAATACTAGTCAAAAGCAAAGATAAAAAATGTATATTTTATTTTATTAATCGTTTGATTAAATGATTAAAAAATAATGTTTATTGACTATTTATATAACCAATACATTATTTTTTGGAAAATACTGAATATTGATTTAGGTGGTGCTTAACGTTTAAAGTTGTACGTATAGAACGATGACATTAGAAGAAGACTAATTTTAGACAGTAGGAGACAATAAAAAGGAGCGGTGTTTACACATCACGGTACAGACGAAACATTTATCACAAACGATATCTAGAAAACGTCTTAGTATGTATGAGATGATGATGATGATGATGATGATGATTGTATAGCTTATTTTAGAGCTTATATCTAAATTTCAAAATCTCTGTCTTTTGGATATTGTTTATCTAACAAGTATGTCCAAGACATGGGTAAATGGATTGTTACAAGAAATGGACGAAACCTTTATGATTAACAAAAAATAAATATATGCACTTCCCCACATACATAGTATCACATACCACCGCTGTGTGTGCATGTGTGTATACATATATATATATATATATATACTAGTCCTGGATACATTTTAAGTAGCTCTTTTCCAGCAATAACATGTAGCAACACGATAAAACATGTAAAATTAAACCCTATCAAACAAGCATCAATCAGTATCTATTCATGCTAATAATAATTCAATTCATATAAAAACTTAATTATAAAATACTTTGCAATGACCTTTGCAAATAAATATGTAAATCAAAGAGTACGAAACATTTTTAATTGTGCAAGACGTTATCCCAAGCTCAATCTATCGTAATGGTCAGAGTCGCCTGTGATATAAAGATCGTAAAATCTATATATTTATGCACGTACCTTTGATATCGAAGAGGTAGTTAAAGTTTGTTCTTGAGGGGCGTCTATCGTTTTTTCTTCTTTCACAATTTGTGACCCACGTCTTTGAGCAACGAATTTCCTAACCTTTGGTTCCAACCTGACCATCACTTCTACTATGATCAACACCAATACAAGAAAACCCAGAGACTCTGAAACAAAATAGTTAAAATAACCTTGGTGATTATCACTTCCATTTATTTGTTCATTCGGGCATTCATTCATTCGTTATATGTTTAGTTTGAGGTTTATCCTAATGCAAAATTAATGATATTTTGATAGAGTACTGTTGCTGAACTAATCCAAAATTATTTATGAGCTGATGAAGAAAACTTGGCTAATGTCATGCTGGTCTTGGAGACTAAATAACTCGATTAGTGAAGATAAATAGTCGTTTCTGCTAATCTGACTTTAGTGTGAAGCACTGTGTAATTCGATCAGTGAAGATAAACAGATGTTTCTGCCAAACAAACGATAATTTGAGGGACTGGGTAACTTGATCACACCGATGTCATGTTATATTTTAAATGCATGAGCATGTAAATGGTTGGATTAAAAATTAAGTTATCTGGATAAGGAAGATTATTTGTAAAGCCACTGAGTGCATTAACGCCGACATTTGATAACAATAATTAATTTTTTTTAAACCATGCATTAGTCTGGTTACATGTTGACAATATAGTCTAACGAAAAACCCCGAAATGAAAGCATTTCTATGGAAACAGTAATAGGAAGTTACTTATTTTAGGACAGCAAACCACTTCCAATCATCTAAAATTAATGTTGACATACTACAAATATCAAACGTCAAGAACTATTTTTATCTGTAAAAATAGACATTCAAAAAAAAGTAATGTGTAAGATTTAATTCAGTGTATTAAAAATGTCAAGATATTATTGACAATTTGACAAGAATCTGAATTATGATTCACTTAGAGTTATATATCTTCAGTAGTTTTAAATATCTTCATTAGTTTTAAATATCTTCAGTAGTTTTAAAGGAGGGGTTCTCATTTTAGATGTATAGCTTCTTAAACAAGTAACGGTGACTCTTAATAAAGACCACATATTTTTAAGGGTGGCTACCTTTTGCACCATCAGAATTTGCTACTGGACAGGCTGATGAACTGTAGGCCATAAATTAATTAAGTTATTAAATAACTAACCCAAATGATATTTTTATTTTGTTTTCACAAATAACATGTTAATATATTAACATTTGTGTTTCCTTGTAGTAGCATTTAATCTGATCTCGTATGTTTTGTGATTTTTCTTGTTAGATTTGTTTCTATCAATAACTTTGCAAATGATAATTTTCTGATAAGTATGGAAATAATGATAATGTTAATATTGGGTAGGTCAAAGGAAAGTGTACCAGGTGAATTTGGACAATTACAAACACAAAAATAAAAAGTTAAAATTTGAAAAACTTCGATTTTAAATTATCCTTATTGGGATGTTAATGTGCTCTTGGGTGTAATTAAATAACAACAAAACAACATTTCAATGATGACTGTTTTTATTTGTTTTCTTGTTTTTTTAAATATAAATTATGGCTTTGTTGTTGTTACTATTGTGGCTGTTGACGTATACTTTCTTTTGATATTCAGCATATTTCTACTGTAACCGTCTTGAAATTAGATATATATATACAAACAAGTATAACATACAGTTGCGGATTCAGAAAATCCATTTAGGTGGGCCCCAATAATATGATGCCGATTCCATGGATTCTTAAAAAAAAAAATTATAATAATAATTTATTTTAATCTTATTTAAATCGCTAAATAAAGGGTGACGGGCCACTGCTTCGACCCCCCTCTTGCCCCCAATCAACCATTAATAGACTATCAGGGAGAGAGATCAAAAGTGTAATCATACCATCAGAATTCACTCTGGCAGCAACTTCCTCTATCCTGACCTCCAGCAAACGGTACTTGTTTGCTATGACCTCAAGTTTTTCCAGAAAAATATCTAATTTTTCGCTAAGCAGTGAGTTAACGTCTGATTGGTTGATAACTTCTTTGGCTATGGACTCCCGCGCTATCACCTGCTCTTTAAACGCCATCTCCAGAAGTTGCAGACGATTGGCCAGGTCGGATAAAACGTGTTGCCAGGGACAACCCTCGCTTGATGACGTTGTGCAGACGTTGGACTCTGAAGACTCGGGAGAAGATTCTGGAACTAGGAACCAGCGAAACGAGGCAACGATACCGATGATCGAGAAGAAAAAACTGAAAATAGTCAACATTATATCATGTAGTATTTGAAGATATTTGGTTTTTGAATATCTAGTAGAACATTTAAAACTGAAAATGAGTTTTGTATTATTCTGTGTTGATATGAAATGGAATATAACAATTATTTAATTGCTGGAAGTTAGTTAACCTTTTTTGCAAAGTTTTAACAGGTTCAATTAAAGTAATAAAACATCTCTTTATACTGTCCATAGACAGACCGGGTTGAAGATACCCCAACCTTTTATAAGCATGCCTCCGTAAATATATTTTACTTTACAGTAGAACGTCAATGTTGGTGAACTGTGTCCTGTTCTACTATCCTGTTCTAGCGTTGACTTTAAACAAAACAACTGATTTAGTATAAAACTGTATTTAAATTGTCCTATAGGTTTCAGCAAGCTGTATCGACATCCACTCAAGGACCACTATCAAAAGGTCGATAATACCAGATGAGAATTTTGTCTTTTCGTAAACACTCACAGTGAGCACCTCACCACGCGTCAAACTATTATTAAACTAATTAAAATACACTTATACACTGTCAAAATAAGATATTGTATCAGACATCACTGTTGTCAATGCATTGTCGTATGATGAAATACATAGTCGCTGTGTGTAAACTCATTATCATGCCGGTGCAAAGCTGGAAACTACTCATTAAGTATTTTTTGTAATATGTACTAAATACCATGGTATGTAGGCCCCCTCAAAATCATAGGCCGATGCCAACTGCCCCATCTGTCATCCCCACCCCCACCCCCCACCCCACCCCACTCCTCTCAACTCATTTCAGGCTTGCTCATAATTATAATCTTCATGGAATATTAGTTGATCTTTTCTATGTGGAATGTGACCTAATAACTGAGTATTACAAATGATGGGTGAAAATAAAACCGACCAATTTGTATTATTGTATAGCCGATTGAGCCATAAGTTAGTGTCTACAGCAGAGGAATGTGTCTAGGCACAGTAATAACATACATGTTTAAGGCTTATGTAGTGCATGTTAGTACACTAAAACATTTATTACCGTAATACACAGGAACGGGTCCAGGATCGCGCTGGATGCACGTGCGTCTGCTGGTATTATGACAATAACCAACTTGCTGTGCATTTGCGAAGTCTGGCGTCCATTTGTAACACGAACACTGTCCAGTCGTGTTACAATGTGTTTCAGGCTATTGTTCTGCGTGTTTATTTATAACAAAGTAGTGATTTTTTTATCATTAGCCATCGGTCTTGGAATACTTAATCAATAATGTACCTTAATAACCATTTATAAACACTAGCCTTGGGTGTCGGGCTTCCGTATTCCACAATGCCTAGTCCCTGATAATCATAATGGTCATTAACTATTGAAATCAATTTCGGTTGTAGATGGTGTTTGTGAAATGACCACACTAATGCATTATGGGTATGTATATACACCAAATGTATGGGTGCCTAGCATGATATTAAAATTAATTACAGTGCAGTCGATGTTCCAGAGACCAGAAATGTATCTATACTATCAAAATATATTTATCTTTGTAAATATTTTTTTTATATTATTGTATATATTTTTAGTGTCAATTTGCAGTAAACTCCAAAACTGAGAACTTAAGACTGTTGAATGATATCGTGTGTGAAACGGCATCTGCACAGAATTCAAAGGAGATTTTGATAAAACAGTAAGGGCAGGCACCCGTAAATCATCAGAACCAGTAACCAATGACTGGTATATCAAAGGCCGTGGCAAGTGCTTTCCAGTCTGGGGAAAGTGCATATAAAAGATACCTTCTTGCTAATGGAAAAAATGATCGGGTTTTCTCTTAAGACTGTGTGTAAGAATTACAAATGTTTGACGTCCAACAGCTGATGTTAAATCAATGTGCTCTAGTGATGAATGTTAAACAAAAAACAAAAGTCAAACCCCGTAAATCATTTAGTGAGCCTCGGTGATCCAGCGGTAGAATGTCGGACTCTCAAGCTGATGACGGTGGTTCAAAACTCGTTTGAGGCTGGCTCACAGATGACCATGTGTCGAAATTACCAAATGTTTGACATCCCATAGCCGATGATTGATAAATCAATGTGCTCTAGTGTTGTCGTTAAATAAAAACAAAATCGTAAATCATTTTTAAAACAGTGATGATAGCATATTCCTTCACATCATCGTTATCATTGTTCATGAGTAAGTACTCTGTTTATCAAGCTCGTTGTTATCGCAAAAATGTCTATAACAATGAATTCTTCTTTTAATTAAAATTTCCAGTTCAGATAGAACTCCATATTTAAGCATAATGATGATATTGTAAGCCGATATGAAATAATGAAACATTGCTAATTATTTCTAATAAATACGCCAGTGAAAAGTTGCTAAGCAGAATTTGTCTCTGGTGATGACACTAGCAAAATAAGATGGCTTCCAACAATAGATGACACATGAAGCTGGTGAGACAATTTACAAGATGTCATGTATGTCTGCATCATTGTGCTACAATATCAAAATTACCAGTTTCCATGGCAACACATCTCATTAGTATTAAGTTACAGTAATAACTAATAGATGCTTGTCTTCAAATCTGAAAGGATTATGATGACCGGCGTTTTGATACATATAGGATCATCATAATTACAGCTGAATGTAAAATAACGTATTATGATTTTAAATGAACAAATATTTCAGTGTTTCTTCTACAACTGTACATTTTGTGATGGTTTGTCGTTCAGCATAAAATAATTATTTCTTAATGTTTCTTAAATTAATAGGCTATATACAAATGAATCAATGTCAAAAATATTTTAATAACAATATTAAAAGTTATGATCATTGCTGGAGCCAGCAAGTTTCTTAACGATTTTTATAGTGACTCTGAGTAAAGACCGTCACGGCTTTGTGGGGTCGTACCTTGATGGGAGGCGAGGGGGGGGGGCACTACTTTTTATAAACATACTTGTGACTAGTCCGAGATTGTGTATGCCATTTTCTGGAGTTTAAAAAAAGTGTGATTCTCAAGGAGGCATATGCCCCCCCCCTCCACCGCCCCATCGGAGGCAGGCGCGGAATCAGGATTTCTGAAAGGGCGGTCCAAATGTGGTTTTCTGAAAGGGGTTGTCCAAATGCGATGAGTGAATAGGACAGATGAAAAAATGGTTAATCTTTACGTCCTTCCACTCGAAAAATAGTTTTTTTAAATATAAAAACGAGAAAAAAAGGTCCGGAACACCTGGATCATCTATTGGGAGGGTACGGCTCTGCTTTGTTTACACATTTAGTCATATAATTTTTAAATTGATAACAGTTTTGTCATTGAAATTCAAAATTTCCAAAAAGTTTGCAAAAGGATAAAAGAAAAGAAAAGATTCTGGCTCCAATTTTACGATACGTCGCATTATTAAGGAAAATTATATTTGATTTAGTACCTGAATTTCCACATTTTGATAAAAGGAACGGCCTTGACAATAAAACGATGTGCTTATGTGTAGTTCCACTGCTACAGTTGTTTATCTCTGCCACCACGAATATCTGGTACCATCAATGTTTACAATGATTTATGATGACATGCAGTTATGGCCTTGATTCAATTATCTTTGGACAGGTTTGTGTAGATACGGTTTGGAACATGGGAAAAGAAATATAATTAATTGTAGGACGTGTGGTGGTTCCCGCGTTTGTGAACACTGTAAATAAGCGGACAGCTTCAATATTAGCGTAAAAGAAACCAATATCAGATTTATACTCTGTTATGAACCTTTACACACGCTGAATCTCTGGAGATATAAACTGTACAAACAGATGGATTAAAGGTGAAGGTTGTGCTGCATATAGGTTTGGCGCATGAGCAATAACATCAAATGAATAGATAGCCAACAGTGAATACCAACAGTGCTAAAGGACCCCGTCTGAGCGGTTTATCATCCAAACAGTTGATGAATGCCAAAACAAGAGTAAATCCAATTGAGGAATTATCAGTGGGGTAATTTAGCGTCGAGCAAATACCATTACAGACGTTGTTTGGAATACTGCCCATGCGATACGCTTATCGCTAACCATTGTCACGTGAATCTCTTTGAATAGTATCTTGTTAGTGGACAAATATGTCAAGCGTTTCTCAGAATGACAAAAACATCATCATGTTAGTGGTCGAATATGTCAAGCATTTGCCAGAATGATAAAAATATAATCATTTTAGTAGACGAATATCTCAAGCGTTTGTCATAATGATAAAAATATAATCATTTTAGTGGACGAATATGTCAAGCGTTTGTCAGAATGATAAAAAATATTATCATGTTTGTGGGCGAATATGTTTAGCGTCTGTCAGAATGATAAAAATATCATCATGTTAGTGGGCGAATATGTCAAGCATTTGCCAGAATGATAAAAATATAATCATTTTAGTGGACGAATATGTCAAGCGTTTGTCAGAATGATAAAAAATATCATGTTAGTGGGCGAATATGTTTAGCGTTTGCCAGAATGATAATAAAATATAGCACCATGTTAGTGGACGAATATGTCAAGCGTTTGTCAAAATGATAAAAATATCATCATGTTAGTGGGCGAATATGTCATGCGTTTGTCAGAATGATAAAAAATAATACGTTAGTGGGCGAATATGTCAAGCGTTTGTTAGAAGAATAAAAAATATTATAATGTTAGTGGGCGAATATGTCAAGCGTTTGTCAAAATGATAAAAATATCATTATGTTAGTGGGCGAATATGTCAAGCGTTTGTCAGAATGATAAAAAATAATATCATGTTAGTGGGCGAATATGTCAAGTGTTTGTTAGAAGAATAAAAATATTACCATGTTAGTGGACGAGTATGTCAAGCGTTTGTCAAAATGATAATAAAATATAGCACAATGTTAGTGGGCGAATATGTCAAGCGATTGTCAGAATGATAAAAAAAATATCACCATGTTAATGGGAAAATTAATCTAGCGTTTGTCGAAATTATACAACATATTATCTTGTTAGTGAATAAATAATTCAAGCGTCTGTGAGAACATGATAAAAAAAATTGTTAGTAGATACTTCATATCAAGTATATGTTAGAATACGAAAAAATATGACCTAGGTAGTGGGAAAATAAGTCGACTGTTGGTCATTGTTAATATGTACACGGCGTTCTCGTTTTATCATTCTTTATATTACGTTCACAGTAGTTCGTCTTAAAGATAAAACTGAAAACTGCATATCTTTATAAGAGTCCAGGGGATATACAGATGAAGTGGTGATAGCTTGTGCCGATGAATCACTGTCAGAATAGTATCAGTAACCATATAAGTCTGCTCGTGTATTATACTTTGAATGTAAACGGCTATTTGGTTTCTTTAAAAAGCATATTAACTGTCGGAAAGACAAAACTGTTGCTCGCACAATTCAATGTCAAACATTTATTCATACGTATATGAAAGCTACGTTCATCAGAAATATAAATAAAGGTATGAGCCAAATTCTGAAATAACTTAATCAATGGTCGAACTGTTGTATCTCCCATGGCATACTTTCTATTGTATTTAGAGTAAAACTGTGCCAACTATAAAATGTGTATGCGCTTTGCGGTTATTTCCCAAGTGTATTAAGATAAATATAATACCATTAATACAAAGTTAATATAGAATATAGCATTCTGAATGTGGTGTCTACCTATCACAAAATTCCTGAGATTGCATACTGGTAAATTTCCAATCTTGCATATTTGTATAGAGTTTAATGAATTTATTTTAAAATACCGTTTAACCTGTTGTTGTTTATACTTATTTCCATGCTTTTATCCAATTAAGGTTCATGCACGCTGTCCGTCTGGGACACAGATCAACTTCCTGTGCTATCAGTTCAGGACATAGATTAGTAGAAAAGACTAAACCCGCTGCCGCAACCTGCTACTCTTACCGAAAAGAAGTAAGGGATCTTATAATATCCCACAGACATCATAACACAAATCATGTCCTTTGATAAACGAGTTGTGGACCTCTAGTTACTAAGGATTCACTCTGGGTTGGAACCGGTACGGAGATTAAAAATTCGATTGAGATTTGATCTCAATATCTACCAGCCGAGAGTCCGATAGTGTAACCTAAGCAACGCTGGGGCTGATATCACCTGACGTGTTGTTTGTTATAAGCAACCATTTTGAGAACAAAACTGAATTGATCAATTAACAGATTGAAACTGAAGTATTACAATCAAAGTCATTAGTCGTCTTATTGCCTTCTCGAAATCTCTTGTCTCCCTTCATGCAGCTGCCGTATCCTTTGGCAATAACAGTGTTTTATTTTTTTGTATCATGGAAAAGAAGGACAAATACTGTTTATGTATTTTAAATAAACTTGGATCACTTGGAGTTCAAAACGTTTTATTTTTCGGTATAATAAGAAAGAATAGGAAAGTATTATTGTTGTTTTATTTAAAATAGAAAGCAAAACAAAATGTCATAATATTTGTTATAACTGTCAAGTTGCTGTAGCGTTTAGATTCATATAGCTACATAGCATATAGTCCAAGCGAACCCAGGAGAAGTTCAAAATAGCCTTTTAAGTCAAATTTACTACATAAATTATCATTCGATATACAGTAGTTATAATTATTATCTTGATTTATATTTTATATATATATATTGCACGTTATTCAGTTAATAGGTATTTCAAACAAGCTATATGTGACACATGGTCTACAGACAAAACTTGCAATCGCCTTATAATCTATCAATGGTTTTTTATATATACTTTCCTATAGGATAGAACATACTATATTGGATAGCACATGCTAAAGTCTTTTAATATGGAACAGAAAATAGTCAAATGATTAAACTGAACATATTTAATTGATGCTACGACTGGTTGCTTCTCTGAAATCTCCAAAGTGAGTTTCGTCATGCTTCAAAACACTGAGGAACTTGATGTCAGCTTAGAGCAGGATGTAGCTCAAACGGTAGTGTCCGCCTGTGAACCGGTTGGTCGTTGGATCGATCCTTCTCAGTGCACCCATTTGCTGTTTGGGCTATTTTCCGTTCCAACCAGTGCTGTCTGTGGGACGGTGCATATAAAAAGATCCCTTGCTGCTTATCAGAAGGAGTAGCCTAAGTGGCGGCATCGGGTTTCCTCTTAAGACATATGTCAGAATGACCATATGCATGACGTCCAATAGCCGATGATCAGATAAAAATCAATGTGCTCAACAGGCGTCGTTAAATAAAACAAACTTTACTTCTTTTTTTCTTTTTTTTCAGCTTAGTTCATATTTGTTCAGAGGAATCAATACGAGTTACTGCCCGTCCGTTGATTGCTCTGTATTACAGTTCAAAAAACCATCTGTGATCGCATATTACAAAGAATAACCGTTACCGCACTCTCATTATACATCATTTACGGATTGTTCGTTTACAGACGATTTCAAACGATGTATGTCCATTAGTTTATTCCGTGGTTAAAAGAAAATCAAGAGCTATCGCCGCCATATGCTCATTTGTCTTAAGATGATTTTCAGAGGAAATGTTATTCGGTTTTGATATGTGTGTGTAATTGCGCTGAATCAAGGATGACGGCTATAAATCAAACCTCAATTTGCAAGTTATTTTCGCTGTTAGTAACCATGATGGCTGCCTCTGATAGGTTCTAACACTGAAATACTCTAGCTGTGGGATTTTCTGCAATTAATTAATACTCAGATATCTTGGAATCAGTATTTGCAGAAAACTGGCATCTGCCATAAACTGCTTGATCTTCTTATTACAAGTCTGATATTTATTATTTCAAACGCAACTGAGGTTTGTCATTTGTGTGGCAATATACGCTTATAGTTCATCTAAACTTCACTTAGACTTTGTCTTGTGCAGAGATACGATTATGAACAAGATAGCACGTTTGTAATTTCAGATTACGGTTGAATTCTTTTTGATTCTGAGGTGATATTGAATGTCCTTTGGGATGTCCAAAAAAATGGATTCAATTTCCAATAGCCTGTTGAACTTCCGGAATCACCTGGCTTCTTCGCCATCTTTCATTAAGAAAACTAGCCTGCCCCGTGGCATTAATTAATGATGTTCAGCAGTACGTTATCAAAGAATGCTTTCAAAACTAGCCAAGAAAATTTGTTTGGAAATGGCGAGTAAATCATTATTAAGCAATGCAAGTTAGAGAGACAACTATTGTGATTGGACAGACATAATTTAATATGAGATGAAATGGTATACGACAAGACATAGATAGATGAAGAACGATAAACAGAGAAAACGAGAAAATGAAACAGACAAAGAGCTCGCTTCTACTGTCAGGCTACCTCTTCTAATCAAGAATCAAGAGATATTTTAATTTTATATTCAGTTTCACAAAAATAGAACTACCGTCTTTAATAAATAATGTCAGAACGGTGAAAATAGAGAAGAAAGTAAAATTTGTTTTATTTAACGACGCCTCTAGAGCACATTGATTTTTAGTTTATCATCGGCTATTGGACGTCAAACATATGGTCATTCTGACATATTTTTTCGGAGGAAACCCGCTGCTTCCGATAAGTAGCAAGGGGTCTTTTATATGCACTTTCCCACAGACAGGACAGTACATACCACGGCCTTTGATGTACCAGTTGTGGACCACTGGGTGGAACGGAAAATAGCCCAAACTACAAAAGCGTCTACTAAGAAAGATCGATCCGATGACAGACGGCTTCACAGGCGGACGAGTTACGGCTTGAGCTACATCCCGCTCTAAGAGAGAACAAATGACAAGCAATTATAAATGTATTATTTTAGTAATTTTAATGATATAGTTGTATAATAGCAGGCTATTACTATTTGCACTCAAACCATTTTCAAGTGTTGTGAAAATCCTTTGACGAACATTACTAGTTATACAACCGTAATTATATATTATATTAGTATAATAAATTAAATTGGAGTTACGTGATTTGACACCTGTAATGTCATTGTGTACATACCCAAACGCCTTGCGAAACTTCTCTTGGACTCCTACTTGGGTACGATATAGAGTAATAATTTTAAGTTCTGTCTTTGGGATTATTTGGATTAAGTGAGAAATGTCTCATGGACTCTGTGTAGCCACCATAATAATTCTGCTGTTAGGATTATTGGGATTAAATTCCTCCGAGTAACTAAAAGGATAGAACTTAATATTGCCAATACCAATATTGATCGTAATTGATGTGTTGGCTTTATCTGTCTCTGGAAACAGGACTCGTCGAAAGCCAACACTACCATTCCTTTCTGTTGCATTTCACGCTTTGACGCATTTAGCGGAACAAACCAGTTTTTCAAGTTGGAAATATATCTTTTTTTACATGATGAGCGTATTCAGTGCATGCTTAGCAACCAGTATTATTTAACACGAAACAAAAGCGAAATATATGCAAGATTTAATTTCTTCATAATAACTGGATAAATCATCGTGCCTTCAATATTTATTTTTTTAAATCCAAACAATAAACAGTTATCGTTTATTAAACCGTATCTCTGTACAAGACAAGAGTCCAAATCTTAGTATAAATATACCAAAGTATTACAATTTGGCGGTTTTAGCGGGAAAAGACATTTTAAAAAACTTTGGATTTTCAAAAAACCTCACCCATCCAGGCTCCGTTCCCCTTCCGCCCCCATCCTACTTTCAGGAAGAACCCCAGAACCATCCCCTCTTCACCTCCAGGAAGCTCCCTAGCTCCGTCCCACCTCCACACTTCGAGGAAGCGATTTTCACCCTTGCTCTCACTGTATTGTTCATTGGTCTAATTATTTCCATCAGTTCGTCAGTTCTTAGAAGAAGTACATAATGTATAATACATTTATTTTTTTATCAAACCAAATACAATTTTTAAATAAAGTTTTATCAAGTTTATAACAATTGACGAGTGTTTTCTTCACTCTTCTCGTGGTTATTAAAGAACTTAATTGGACGTAAGTATGTAGAAAATGCGTCTACAACTGGGAAAAAAACGACGTCAGTTTTCCAATCGGGAAACTGTTCTTTATTACTACAACTGTCTTAAGTGTCGCTACATCTGTCACAATTCTATTTTAGCTTCTTCGTTCGCTCTCATTCCTTGGTAAACACTTTTTTCTTGACGTTCAGCTTATTTGAAAATCAATAATACCATTATTCCTATTTGAGAAGGAGTTGGTTAAACAAAAGCGAGGATCCAGTGCATGAGGCCGGGGGCGAGAGCTTATTTATAACTTTAGGTAATATCCATTTAGTTACTATATAACAACAGGTACTACCGTAGTGACTGTGCGGCAGTATGCTATTATTAACTCGTCGCAGTAGGTGATTGCTGACAATAGGAGAATTATAAACCCTAGGGTAACTTAGTTTGCATTAAAGAATCTGAAATATGGTTTTCATGAGAATTATTTGGTTGAAATGTTTTCCCCTGGCAATAGATTATCAATTGTTACTGTCAGAGAATGGAGTTATCCATAATTGCCTATTGGTTATATCCAGCAATGCGTTGTAAAATGTCGATCGTGTGATACCAGTGACTATTTTTAAACAAGATATTTAATTAAAACAAGGCATCACGTGACAGAGAAAAGTAAAAGTAAAGTTTGTTTTATTTAACGACGCCTCAAGAGCATATTGATTTTTATCTTATCATCGGCTATTGGACGTCA
>JAULBS010091706.1:0-17320 GCA_032355785.1 Symmetromphalus regularis | reverse complement strand
AAAATATCAACATTAATGAGGTAAGTTATATATTTTGTTTTTTATTCGTCAAAAACCATGTTCCAAGTAGCGCAAACGTACTATAGTATTAAGTACATATGCATGACAGAGCAGGGGAAAAAGTACAAGACAGTAGATCAGTCTGTATTTCCAACTGAGAAACTGATGCCACAGTGCAAAGATGTTAATGTTGGTATCACGCGAACATGTCAAATACACAGACTAATGCATGATAAGTCACAGATAAAGAAAAATATCCCAAGACAACATAAAAGTTATAAACATCTTGTCCAGAAATTAAAACTGCATAACTTAGTGCCACATGAAGATTACAAATTCATGGACCAATCAACATGTTTGACAAGCCATACGTAAAGTCTTAAAGAAAAAAAGCACACGGAAATGGAACAAATTAACTTCAATGAATGACAAGTCACTGATAGATGGATATAGTCAAGCCCACCGAGAGGGGATGTCTGCAGGGGCAAGTGCCATGGGATCCATGGATGCCCAAGGGCCCGTAAAAATTAATATAAAATAGTCTCAGGATCTGCCAATCGGAACTGTCATGAAGCATCCCCGGGGTCTACCGCCACTCTCAATGGTAGTATGCAATTGCAGAAATGTCTGTTCTTCCAGTCCAAAAACTGATATTACATAATATATTATTATTGTAACATTTTTAGTATCAGATTCATGAGCCATGGATTCGGGGTTAAGAGTTCAGATTAATACAACTATTTTGACTTCTATTTCAGAAACTAGTTCTTAATGAAATATTAAGTGAGGATACCAAATTGGCTGACAAGTTATGTATTAACAAGGTACATGACAACAGAACTATCAGCACTGTTACTTCCAATCCAGAAATAATACAGCAAGTCTATTAATCTTTTAACATCAAATGAAGATAACAAATTTGCCTTCTACATACAATGTCATGGATAAACCGATAAAGGATACAACAATTTGCACTTCAAATCCAGAAACGGATATTTTAAGTCTCATTAATAATTGAATAAACATTAACCATATCAATCGCAGAATATTTTTATTCATTGATTACGTTTTTCGACAGACACCAGATCTTATGCTTATAAAAGGTTTTAAAATCAGGACTTTATACACCCAACAAGTCTACAGTTTAACTTGATGGCAGTGTCACACAAATATATTAAAACATTACTCATGCCTCTAGGCCTACTTCAGAAGCTTATATATAAATTTTTAAAAAACCAAGTTCATGTAGTGTTGTATTTAATGTGTACCATCTTGTGAAGCAAATGGAATATACTGCATGTAATCGAAAAGAGTAGCCTTTGTGGCAGCATGTTTCTTCTGAAGACCATAATTTTGTTGAATAAAATACTATTTGATTAAAAATGTGTTGGTGTGGCATGTTTTTTCTATAGACCATGTGTTGAATAAAATACTGTTTAAAAAGGGGGTGGGTGGCAGCAGGTTTCCTCTGTAGACCATGTGTTGAACAAAATACTGTTTGATTAAAAATGTGCTGAGGTACTGTCAAACATTCTTTTCTGTTCTACCTCTCTGTATAGATATTTTAACCGTTGTTACAGTGAAGAGCCTTAGTTTTGGGTACTGTGCAACAAAACGGAATAAGAAAATACATAGTTCCAACAACAAAATTTAATATTTAAAAGCATTTATGATCTTTGATTAAACAAATATGTCACATAAATCTTTAGCAAGTGTTCTAAACAAAGTTTTTTTATTGGCACTTAATTTCTGTTTTAATGAAATGACAGAAAAACTACTGTCAGTTAAGTTCACTTACGAAACTTAAAAGTAAATGGTCTGGAAAGTTCAAATATAAAATGTCTTAACTGATGAATCATTCAACAATTACATAATGCAAAACGAAGAGATATATACTTTTTACACATTCGCATATAATACATGTATTTACATATATTTATTCACTCACTCCCTTTCACTCGTGCTAATTGTTGAACAACCTGAAAGTTTAACAATAGGCAGTTGTGTCACAGATGTACAAAATTATAAACTGATCAATGCTGCTGTGGTTGTATTAACATTTTCTTTTTTAAGTTTGAAAGTTTCTAATATGTAGTTCAGCAATAATAATAATTTGTGTGGCAGTTTTTATGCATTTTTCAATTTACTGAACAACAAACTGGTTATAATAAAACTTTAAACTGAAACATGTACGTAAGTTATGCAATGTAAATCATAAAACTGTGAGAAAGAAATTACTATGAAAAATGTGACTTCTACATAAATGCAATTAATTTCAAATATAATTCCATAAGAGAATTACCAAGCAAATAAATATCTCAACGTGATGAATATGAAAAATGGTGACTGGTATTCTAGTTGTTGACCATTATCCTCATAGTTAAAGCCTTATTGGTTCAGTGGTAGAATATCAGACTCTCAAGCTGATGATAATGGTTCCGAACCCGTTGGAGGCTGGCTCACACTTGACTATATGTCAAAATAACCAAATGTTTGACATCGAATAGTTGATGATTAATAAATCAATATGCTCAGGTGGTGTGATAACCTGCCCTTCCATACCCCCCAAAAATGATCTAACAAAACAAATTGTCAACCTTGTCAGAAATGAAGATATGTGTAGCCAATTTATGAATTACACAATTTTTGTTCCGTGTAACCCATTTCATTAATAATGATAATCATCCAAATGACTGGTTACATGGTATCAACTTATTACACATAAAACTACCTCCTTGTAAATGATGTCCTAAATTTAGTGAAATAGGTGTTATGTAAAACTTTATTAACATGAGCCATGCACAAATTAACTGTTTTTGAGATTTAGACAGCCCTGTTGTCAGGTTATGAATGCCCTGTACTGTGACAAACATTTGAATGTGACGAATATGAAAAATTATGACAGGGTATCTAATCCTTGGATTCGCTATCGTCGTTAGGTTGAGAAGTATCTGTGTCATCTTTGTCTCGTTTTTTCTTGCTCTTGCTGCGGTGTTTTGATTTGTGGTGGTCTGTCTCATCCTCTTTCTTCCTGCAAACAAGATGGAGCACATTATACAAGCACAAAACAGCATTTTAAATTTACTCATTAGGGGTCATTCAAAATTATCAACATTTTTCTATTTGTACAAACTATATGCATGGGGAGGGGGATGGTGTAGAGTGTTCAAAGCCAGCATATGAATTCATATCAATCATTAAAATTTCATTACAAATCCAACACAAAATCCATATTTTAAGCATACAAATTTGGGATTGGGGCAAGTTGGGGATGGAATCTGAAAATTTGAGTGAATGAGAAAATTTAAAGAACTGCATGACATGGCGAAAAATTTACAATTATTTAACAGCTAAGATAAACTGTTTCTTGACAAAGCAGAATTGTCATTTGACAACTTGGGATTATCATATGCCAACTTAGAACAGTCATTTGACAAACTGATATTTACCAGTTCCCATCTTTTTCAAATTTTAAAGACTGGACTCGAGGCATTAAAGTCAAGCTTTTAAAATATGAACTACTTATTGTTTTCAAAATATAGTTTTCATACTAAAGCCATTTAACAAGAAATCCCAAAAATGCTATCACTAAGAAATTAAAATATAATTTACCTTCTGTTCCTGTGTTTTGAAGAATCACGTTCCCCTGATCGTGACCGATCTCTGCGCTCTCTGTCTCTTTCCCTATCTCTTCCTCTTTCTCTGTAGGAATCTCTTTCTCGGTCTCTCTCTCGGTCTCGATCCCGCCTATATGGCTCTCTGTCTCTACAAAACACATTTATATATTTTAAAAAGCTAGCTGTTATGTCAGTGTTCAATTATACGTACTGAAGTTTTGAGACCTGTGCCTCTGTTTTGTTTCAAATCTATCTTATTTTTAAGTTATCTCATGATAAGTAAGCGCCTGTTTCCAAAATTGACATTATGTGCAACAAATCACAAGTATTCAGCCCTTGATATTTGTGCCAGCAACCAGTAATGCTATCACAAAATTTGCTTGTGGCAGCTTTGTACTGCCATTGCAAAAATATATAGATCTTATGAGCTCTCCCAGTTTGTGACAGCAGTTAGCATTACCATCATAAAAGCTATCATAAAACTGGTTTGCAACAGCTTTGTACTGCTATTGTATAAATATACATATATTACGTAGTATGATCATTTTCCACAGTAAAAAGATTTAAAGATGGCAAAGTGCCAGTACAACATGGTCTGAATTACAGGGCCGAGTAGTATTACCTTAAGGACCAAGAGATGTTATATTAACTGAAAACTGATTATGTTTAAAATGTGTGGCAGTGTTGGTGCGTTTAAACACGACGAGAAATTTAAGAAATAGTCGCTTTATACACCTTTAACATGACTAAAGAAGAACTAAGTTTATATTAGGCATTGTAGTTTCAAGAACCTGATCCAAATTATGAAAGGGTTGAATAATATTTTTCTTTTCTTTTTTTCAATATTGAAAAATGGCAGAAGGTGAAAGTTTTTATTTTTTAAATTTATATATATATATCTATAAAAAAATAAAAATAATAGTCTTACCAACTGTAATGGTTTTTTTTATTAAGTTCCTGGAAACAGCTTAATTTCCTTTAGGTATTAGTATTACTATGTTATTCACCAACCTGCTATACAAATCAGCTTCAGGACTGAGCTCTCTGTGGCGCCAACGATCCTCATAACTATAACAAAACACAAGTTGATTAACATACCGTAAACACATGTATATAAAAAAAATATAAAAAAATTAAACATATCAAAACTTTTACCACAAAAAAATGAAAGTGAAAAGCCCACTGAGGCAAATGTTTTCATAATGTTCTGATTCAAGTTCTTGTAGTCAATTAATCAAAGTTCCATGGTCAAGTCAAAATGAGTACAATACAGAGTTAATCATTTTCTAATCATAATGAATTCAGTATGAATTGTTTGTTTTTTGTTTAACTAAAGCACACTGATTTATAAATCATTGGCTATTTAATATCAAAAGTTTCATAATTTTTATACATGGTCACGAGAGGAAATTGCTACATTTTTCCATTGGCAGCAAGAGATCTTTTATATGCACTTTCACACTGACATAACAGCATATATGTAATACATGATGGCCTTTGATATCCAGTTGTTAGGCAACGTGGGTGTGCATCATGGAAACTGGATTTGGTGTAACAATGTGTGTGCATCAGGGAAACTTCATTTAGTGTAACAATGTGTGTGCATCAGGGAAACTTCATTTAGTGTAACAATGAGTGTGCATCAGGGAAACTGGATTTAGTGTAGCAAGGTCTGTGCATCAGGAAAATTGGATTTAGAGTAACAAGGGTGTGTGTATCAGGTAAACCAGATTGAATGAAATAAATTGCTTATTGAAATAAAGGAAACCAGATTTAGTGTAAAAAGGGTGGAAGTTATATGCCTGATAAAAATGGACTGGTTTAACTTTGTCTGTTTACTACAGCACTAAGGCCAGATTTCTCATCGACACTTCAGCCTTGATGTACAGTTCATCCCATTCTTTTAATATGCATATTTACACATTTTGAACTAAGAATCAAGGTTGACCCATCAAAGAAAATTCCAGCCTTGGAGTTTAGGACTGGGAGCATACTTTGATTCCCAGCTGGCATGATGAGGCTCCGTGTAAGACAGCCCATACGAACTATGTGTCGAGTCATAGCCATATGTTGGAACACTGAATCCTGGAGGCGGTTGACTTCTGAAGCAAGAAAAAATATATCAGAATTTCTTTTTTAAACCAGTGCAGCAATAACTCAAATAAGAGCATACTACTGCCTTAAATAAAATACATTTTCATTTCACTCATTCATAACAATTTAATATATGTACCTCAAAGACAGAACTGTCATTTTTTTTTAATAATAATAATAAATTCTTATATTCAGTGTCAGTGGCTACCCATCCCCACCCCCTTTATTACACAAACATTTTTTATAACATGAAATAAATTTTAAATACTTATTTTTAGACCTACTGTCCCACCCCATATCCCAAATGTGTTTGGCCCTACTGCCCCCACCTCCAAAAAAGAAAAAAAAAGAGTTAACTATAGTCCTGATACATTGCATTTTCAACAAGAATGCAGTATTTTAATTATACGGTCTTTATGCAGATTCCACTATCATAAACATGTCAGTTAAATAATGAATGTTAAAATAATCAAGATGGAACTCAATCAAATGCACATATAACAAACAAGAATAAAGCAAAATTATAGATTGGTAGAAATTTAAATTAATATACAAAAGAGATAAAATGTATCTTTTTAATAATAAAGTATGTTGTTCACAATCCAAATTTAATTTCTTAAGCTATTTTTTATTTTTTTTATTCATCAAACAAAATATTTATAATATATAGTCAAACCCTAGGGGTGAAATTTGTTGTACAGGGCATGACAATGACTTGTATTGTCAATGGTAACCATCATGTCACTGGACACCCCTGAGG
Organism: Symmetromphalus regularis; assembly: GCA_032355785.1. Lineage (NCBI taxonomy): Eukaryota > Metazoa > Mollusca > Gastropoda > Neomphalida > Neomphalidae > Symmetromphalus > Symmetromphalus regularis. The sequence goes on along the minus strand of JAULBS010091706.1, from coordinate 10,849 downwards.
TACAACAGTAAATGTTGAAGTTCTTTATGGGCCGGTACAGCAAATGTGGTTTCTCCTTTGTCAAACACCACTCCTTTAAAGAGTATCTTTTAAATCACATCTGACCGTATTTAAGTATTCAAAGGTGAACAAACAAAACTTAAAACCTGATTCACAGTTCAAATTATGTTTTAAAATGTGTAAACAGAGTTCAAACTATGAACAGAAGCTGAACAATCTTATTCAATGAGAAGTTGGGTCATGTTTATTTTACCTACATGTAGGTATTTAAGTACTGATAGGATTATCTTTGATAATAAGATTAAGATCATACATATCTTATTACTTATTATAACTACTTGTACAAGATCATATTATTTTTGTGTGTGCTATTAATGTGACCTCCTGTATCATATTTATCCAAAAATAAACCATTCTATTTGCAATATGCTAACCATATGATTGCTGTAAACCATGAAAAAAATGTATGCATATAAATTTTGTGGTGTTCGGACCCAATGACAAGTTGCAAAATTTATACACACGCATTATTTTCCTGAGCTTAAGATACTGCCACTTGTTTGCAAAAGGTATTCGTGATTTTTTTTTTTTAATTAGGTTTACAGTAGTTAGAAAAACAGGCATCACAGCTACATGTAAGAGGCATGTAGATTCTGCAAACCATGTTATATGTAACTAGTTAGACAGATATGACAGCTAATAGGTATGTGCAATCTTCAAGCCATACTGGTTAAGCTGTTGGACTCACAGCTGTAAGGTACTGGGATCAAATCTTGATTCCAGCTCCAAGCCAGAGTGAGGGTCAGTGGGTTGGTGTACACCACTTGCACTGAACAGTGGCCCACAATTGTTTTATCAAAAGCAGTGGTATGTGCTATCCTGTCTTTTAGGGAGTGCATATAAAAGATCCCTTGCTGCTAATCAGAAAGAGTAGCCTATGTGATGGTAGTGAGATTCCACTAAAAAGCGTAAGTCACAAAACACCAAATGTTTGACACTTAATAGCCAGTGAATAAACAATGTGCTGGTGTGTAAGTTTACACATAGTCATCAGAAGACACCCGCTACATTTTTCCATTAGCAAAAAGTGTTTTTTACACATAGGGATTATAGAGTGAGCACAAATCATTATTTTTAAAAAAAAGTACTGTTTGTTTAACAATATGACAGCACTTTACATAATCAGTGGCTTTTAGATGTCAAACACAGTATTTGTGACACATGAATCACAGAAGAAACACACTACAGCCACATACATGTAGCAGCAAAGACTCTTTCATAAGAACCTTCCCAGACAGGATAGCACAACCTGTTACACCAGTCACAGATCATTAGCTGGAACAGCTCTTGAAATTTAGAGAATGCTGCAACATTTAATTGGTGACGCTAAATCTTTTTGCTGTGGCACTGTGATGACAATATTCCCCATACAAATTTTGAAGGCTGCTTAAATGACAAAATAGCTCAATTGGTCCCCTGAAGGATATTGATCCGATGACCCACTGCACCTGAAGTGACTGTTTTACCTCTCAGTTAAGTTCCAGTTCTCAGCATTATGTCACAGAATGAAGTTTTCAAACTAGTACCAAGCAACAGTGATTCTGTAAGTGCTGTAGACTGTAAACAATAGTGTTGCTAGGAGTGTTTACATTTTAAATATTTTTACGTTGTGAATACCCATACAAAGAATGAAAGCACTCCATTGATCTCCTCATTCAAGAAAAAAACTTCTTGATAATCTAAAGGAAAACACACGAAGTGCATTAAAACTTTTACATAAAAAAGCATTTGTACAAACCCCACAATAGAATATCTACCATATCTACAAATATCAAAAAAGTACCCAGAACATTTTATAGAACATTATCATACACTACCTGACCTTGTCTAATAACCACCTGTATATAACAAACACCTGTCTACAAAAACATTTTAGATATTTTGTTTCCTAGTATAATTCATATATTTCAACCTGTTTATAAAAGACACCTACAAATCATATCTGCTTTTGGTGGTTGCTATATACAGGTTTGCCTGTGACAACAACTGGTTCAATTACAGGTGTTAAACACAATTATAGATTAATTAACTCAGCTGGCAGTAAACACAGGTGATAAAATCTTACCTGTCAGCTGTTACAGTTCCGTAGTAAGCTGGAAATAAAGAGAAAATATCATATAACAAGTATTAACAGTGGCAGATCCAGAAAATCCATTGGGGGGAGTGGGGGGAACCAATAATATGTTGCCAGATTCTTTAATGTTAAAATAAAAATAAATAATAATATTTTTTAAATGTTATAATTGCTAAATTTAGGGTGTGGCGGGACCCTAGGCCCAAACCCTAAACAAAATTAAGTTTGTTTAACGACGCCTCTAAAGCACATTGATTTTTATTTGATCATCGGCTATTGGACATCATACATTTGGTCATTCTGACATATATCTTTAGATGAAACCCGCTGCCGCCACATAGACTACTTCTTCCAATCCTAAACATGCCACTGATTAATTGTGCAGAGTATTTAACAGTAGTGTTTCAGTCATACTGATAGTAAGATGGAAATAAATAAAACATAATGTATAGAATGTAGAATATATAATAGAATAAACATGTATAATGAGATGGAATTAAAAATAAAAACAGAAGTATGAAACATAACTACAGATGTGCATTGTAAGCTGGAAATAAGAAAAAGTCATATCAATATAGAACAACTCAGTGTATGTTTATGTGATAAACAAATGCAATAATCAACATTTTCCCATTTAACCCCAACATTTGATATTTATTTTTCATTCTGAGGGTGCTGGTGCATTGTTAAATATTTCTTATTTGCAGAGAGTAATAATTTTCAACCTCCCCTCCCAAATTAAGTTCTACATTTTAATGAATATATACTGGTATGCTGGTCTTTACATCTCTGATTGTTATGGTGTGTAAAAATATGACAAAATTGTGGAGAATTAACATTTAAACAAAAGTTTGTTTTATTTAATGCCGCCTCTAGAGCACATTGGTTTTTATTTTACAATCGGCTATTGGACATGCATCATATGGTCATTCTGACATTTATTTAGAGTAATCCCTCTGCTGCCACATAGGCTACTCTTTCCAATATGCAGCAAAGGGGCTTTTATATGCACCATCCCACAGACAGGACTGGTTCTGGACCACTGGTTGGAATGGAAAATAACACAAATTGCAAATGGGTCCACTGAGAAGGATCAATCCGAGAACTGACTAGTTCACAGGCAGACATGAATTAACATAAATATTCCGCAGCCTGGTTTGCTGCCAAGATTAATAACACTTAAATCTATGACTGTACGTCTCAGTTACTTGGGTTTTTTCACATTACATAATACCAGGTAAGGCCTTTAGATTATTTTAATTACTTGGTTTGCAGATTTTTTTTCTAGAACCATAAATTTGCCAATTTGAAAAAAAAAATCTATCAATAATCTGAAAGAGTGGAGGGAAAAAAATATTTATTTATTATATGAAGATAATATTACCTGGATCATCTGTTTAAATTAATGTCCATAGATCAGCCAAATAATTTCACTCACCTAGGGACTAGCAGCCTAGAAAGGTTACTTGTTCCCACAAAACAAATACTAGTCCCTCTTTATTGGTTGGAACTGGCCCTGGTGGCACAGTGGTTAAGCTGTAGGTACCATGAATCCCCAAACACCATATTGAAACATTTACTGCTATGATTCGACCGTGAGAAAACCTCACATCAGTTTCTTTCTGACACTGCCATGATTGATTTGGTAAACTTTGTGTTATCGACTAATGCAGCATTATTGAAGGCCAAAAAATAACCTTAAACAAAATATGAACTTTTTGGTGTTATTATTATTACATGTATATTTTAATAATAAGGATTATTTGTTATTTCTTTTAGATTCACGTGAGTATGAAAGAAAACGACAAAAATACATAAACTTTGGTGTGAATGATGCTAATTCACAGTTTGAACAAATTTTTTTTACAAAGCAATAACAGACAAATATTAAATGAATGACACCAAACAGATCTGACCATCACTATACCATCACCTAATATTTGCAGTGTCATGGTAAAAGCTATCATTAAATTGGTTCATAGCAGCATTATACTATCTTCAAGGAAATATAAATGTATTACACAGTATGCCATCACAGTGCCTAAAGGATTTTGTGATGGAAATAAGGTGCTGTTACAACATTGTCTCAATTTCAGTGACTACTAGTACTATATCCCACCTAATGTTCACCCTAGCACTGTTCCCTGTCACCATTGTGTAAGGAGATACATGTAGCATACCAGTTTAAAACATGGTTACAACACATCCAGGTAATGTATAAAACATGTAAATCCATTCCACAAACACAAGATGAAACAATGATCAATCGGATCTCTCATGTTTATCCTAGATACCCATGTTTATACATTGTAACTGAAGATGTGTACAGTGTTACAAGCATAGAGGATATCTTTAATAACAGAATTACATCACTTATGCACTACTGCTTCAGTTTTTTTCGTTATCATTATATCATAAGTAATTTACCATACTGTGATTTATTTTAAAATGTTTTAAATATAACCATATTCTGACTCACCAATTGCCAATGTTTGTGCTGAGGTAGAAGGTTATTAAACAAATATCAAATAAATAAATTAAAGAAAACTTGATGAGAACTACTTGCATAGTGGTTATTCTTAAAGACAGTTTATCTTAATAGATAGACTTGTGGTGTCCCTAGCAGTCCCATGTTTAACATTAGATTACTTGAATATCAAAACCAAATTTATTTAATATTTGTTTAATGACTCACTCCACCCCTAGCACACAAAAATAAATATTGGCTATAAATAGAAATAAATCTGTTCACTTTATCAAACATTAGTAAGCAGAAATGAAACAGAATATTTAATGTCAAGGAGATAATTCAAATTTTGTTTATGCAAATAGCACTACCAAGAATACCAAAATGTAAATGACTAAGATGTATGTGTAGACCATACGTTTTCAAATACAGCCAGTATGTGTTTAAAACCTTCCAAGGTGACATATAATGATGGATCATGATAAGACTATGTATTCTGAACCTCTATGTAACAGTTTAGTAAAATAAAATGAAAAATAAACATTTTTTAAATCTTGGATAGTTGCAGTACATTAGTTTTTTAACTGTCATTAAAGAAAGAAATACTGAGTTTGCATAATACTTGTAAGATGTGGAACAATAGTAAATATATTAATCCTCAAATTAAAAAACGTTCATCAAAAGAATTCAAGATGGCTGACATGTTAATCTTGAATAAAGAATTTGCAACAAAAAAAGAAAAGAAATTAAAATGAAAAAAAGATGAATAAGAATACAATTTTACGATCTTGAAAAGTAGGAATACGTCAGAATAAATTTGGTTTTATTTACAATGAATTTTCACACCACAACAATAGCATTACAGGACCTAAGGTGAGCTTTAACAAACATGCAAATCTGTTTACATTTTATATTATAAATAGCATTATAAATCCTACATATAGAAAAATGTACAACACACACTTTTAAATACACATTATTTCAATTGTAAAATAGATATTGTGTTTCAGAGATTATCGGTTTTTCATCAGGGAGGAAATAAGTCTTGGTTCATATTTCACATTGTTATTCAAAAGATATGTCACACTACAATAGAAATTATTTTTTGGAAGAGACATAAATATTTGGAAAAACAAGTCAATAGACCATGGCTTTAGTTATTAACTTGGTTCATCCAGTGACAGAAAAGCACTATTTAATAATTAATGGACATGAAAACCAATAAATCTGATTGATGAGGATATTCAATATAACAATTAACATATTGTGCAAATCATATAATCAAAACGATGATCATAAATTACGGATAATGGTTTTAACATCAAACTTCTTTATATAAAAACACTTTAATGGTTGTTTGTGATAGAAGATCTGTTTAACAACGTATTAAGTGTAAATATACAGAGCTCTGGATGAGGTATTAAGAAGAACCAACCAGTCATATTAATATGAAGAGAGTACAAAACAGTGGAATATGTCTAGACTTGTATTATATTCAGGATACGCCAGCCTTTGTAGCGACTTCATTGGTTCAGGATGTTCTCATTGGACTTTAACATAAAGTACAAAAACTAGCAAGCATCTGCTAGCTAGTGGGTCCTGAACGTCAGTCAGATTTACAAGGGATTGATCAAATGTGCTGGTTTAAATAGACATGCTACACCAGTGTTTTACATCCATTGGCACCACAGAAGTTAGGGATTAAAGGAATCTCGAGGACAGTCTGCCACAATCCTTCATGAATTAAGAATTGCTCTATGTTCTTTACTGGTTGGTCCTCCGGACCACAAATGCATGTTGGTTAGTGTTATAAACCAATAAGAGAATCAATCTGTTTTAAGAAATCACATTAGATGTCTGCTACTTCAGACATAAGTCTTCAATGATAAGTTGAACAACACTGCTGGTAATAACTCAATAAAACAAAAATGGGAGACAATTAAAACCTAACAGGGAAGCTCTGAACCAGGTGTGTGTTGTCCCGGGGCAGTGAGAAACAAACAAAAGAAATCAATTAGTCTACGTGTACGGTATATTAACACAAATGGGAGTCACAGTCAGATATAAATATACAATAACAGAAATAAACATCAAAGAAGAAAATCAATGTGTTAAATTATGTAAGACTGACAACTGAGTGGAAATGACAAGAGTCAAGAACATGACGATCTGAGCATCAAATATAGTGCTATTCATTGTGATCAAGACACTTAGGTTATGTGTACATATAGGGAGAATGTTTGATTTGTCATTAGAAACCCTCAGCCAAACGACAACATTTGTCAGTTCTCTACTATTCACAGCGATCACAAGACTCAGGCTGTTGTGTACAAGGTGAGCCTGTTTGAGTGATTACTAAACAAAGGACTAAATAATTATTAAACACAGGACTTAACACTTGTTTGTAAAAAACTGACATCTCTACTATACATAGCGATCACAAGACTCAGGCTGTTGTGTACAAGGTGAGCCTGTTTGAATGATTATAATACACAGGACTAAATGATTATTAAACACAGAACTTAACATTTGTTTGTAATAAACTGACGTCTCTGTTATACACAGTGATCACAAGACTCAGGCTGTTTATATACTGGAAACATTAATGAACTCAGGACTATATGATTGTTTGTAAATTAATAAACAGACACATCTTTTCATATGTTTGATACTACACACAGTGATGACAAGATAGTGTATACATACATGGAATGTTTAAACCTATATATATATAATTTTTACATATTAATACATAATTGGATTGTTGTCAGTCAGCCAGCCTGCTGATGTTTTCACTAGAACAGCAGTGAAAATTACTGAGGTCACACGAAGAAAAGGGAACATTACTGTATGCTACTCAACACAGCAACTACACTACAGGCTGTTCATTACTACATGTTAGACCGTAATTGGATATATGCAGGTAAAACCCATATCACAATATAGATTGATTTTCCTGTTACATTTTTCAATTCTGTGGATTTATACGCAAATACACACCATCCCATAGGAATTGCATGCCGTGGAATTAATTTCATATACAGATTATTCCAAAAAAGTTATTTTTTGTGTTGCAGTGTTGAAAGGAGAGAAAACAAGTGCATGTAAATGTTATCACGTGGAAAGTTTTTGGAGTGGATTTCTTTTCACAAACAAACAACTGAAGAGTGAGTTTTAAATGTGATATATTTGGGTATAACTGGACTGATGTTAATGTATAACAATTACTAGTTAAAAGCAACTCTACACACTTCATCAGAATGAACTGATCAGAAAAAGGATTAAAATAAATTATGTGTCCTAAAAAGAAAAATACAAAATTTTGTATGTAGAGGTTAACAATCTTGTCTGTGTTTGTGAACATTCACCAAAAATGGTTGTGGATACTACTCTTTCTTAATGATATTTACACTTGTGTTGGTATCCTCATAGACTTTTAGGAGACAAGCAAACTAAAAATTAACAAGTCACATTTAAATACATTGCTGTAGGTTCCAGAGTCAAAAAAGAGCAAGTCTGGATCTCTTGTAACCAATTTGTGAGGATACCTGTTAGAACCAGATTAAAAGCACTAGTCAGGGACCATCTAGTTATTTTGCGATGATTCCTTTAAGATCCTCACTAAACTCATGAGTTAGGAACTCAACAAACTGTTTTGCAAGAATTCCTATGAATCTCAGAGTAAACTCATAAGGCAGGAACTGATCTAGCTGCTTTGTCAGGATTCCGGTGAGTATCTGATGAAAATTACGAGTCAGAAAGTCATGTAACCTCTTTGTGCAGTTTCGTGGAGTCTCAGACTAAAATTTGAGGTTTCTCCAGCTGCTTTGAGAGTATTCCTGGGTCTCAGATAATAATCAAAGCATCAGGAACACATAAAGCTGCTTTCTTCTTGTGTAAGCAAAGTTGAAATAACTTCCTGCTTATTCCAAGCCTTATAATTAAGTACAATGAATGCACTAAGCATTACATACTTGACACTGGAGTCTGTTATAGGTATGACATCTGTGGTCGGCAATGCCATGGTGTTGATAGCAATCTATCGTAATGCATCATTGAGAACAGCAACCAATTGCTTCATCGGCAGTCTGGCTCTTGCTGACCTTCTTGTTGGTATAATTGTTGCCCCATGTGCTGCACTATCTTATGTTGGGCTACCTCGCAACTTTCTTGGATGTGTGTTCATCAACTGTTTAGTAATAGTATTCACTCAAGTCTCAATATTCAGTTTATTTGCAATAGCTGTAGAACGCTTCATAGCCATCAAGTATCCATTCGGTTACAATAAATATGTGACAATCGTCCGGTCCATCATAATGCTTATTGTGACATGGATTCTGGCATTCATTATAGGACTGGTACCCATGTTTGGATGGAATAAAGGACGACCAAAAGATATGACATGTTATTTCACTAATGTTATTCGATATGACTATATGGTGTATTTTAACTTCATAGGGTTCGTATTAATCCCACTTGTCATCATGTTTGCAATGTACATCTATATATTTTCAATTGTTCATCAACAGATAACTGCAATAGAGGCTCTGAAAATTAAAAATATTGTTAAGAAAAAAAAGATATTTTTGCGGGAGATAAAAGCAGCGAAGTCCTTGGTAATGGTTCTTGTTTTGTTTGCCATCTGTTGGCTTCCCATTCACATATGTAACTGTATAACACTTTTCTGTGTTGAATGTAACCTCCCAATGCAACTGATGATTGCGGTTATACTTCTCAGTCATGCCAACTCTGTTTTCAATCCACTGCTGTACGCGTATGGAAACAGTAAATTTAAAAGAGCATTTCGCAAGATGTTTTGCTGTTCAGTATCGAATGAAGATATGGATTCTTCTGAATTTGTAACAGACAGATCACGACACATTACACATAGGAAAGCAGAGAGACAAAAGGCAGAACAAGAAACTGAAAGCACACATGATCAAGATTCGACACGCCCTGTACCAAATGGAGAAACTGAATTTACTGAGTTTGAGCATAATTCACAGCTAAATGTAATAGAATGTGACAAGGTACATATGGTTGAAATAGAAACCGAAGTAACACGTTCTCTAGGTTTTACAGATCTAGTATCAAATGGAGAAACGGAATTCAACAAGCCTGAGCACAAATTACAAAATGTCATTAAAAATCCAAACAAAAGTGAAATGGAAAATACTGTTGATTCAGAAAGTGAAATAACATACACACAAGATGCAATACATCCTGTATCAAATGTGCAAAGGGAAATCACTGATTTTATGCACGGATCACAGCAAAATATGCATGATAAAACACACAGAGACAACCTGACTGATTTCTGTTCAGAAATAAAAACTATTAAAGAATTAGTTAGTGAACATTTGACCACTGATGCAGTGAACACTGGAATAGTTTCGGAATCAATGCCCAAAAATGTACTGTTTATATGTCATCTATAGATACAGAACTACATGTAAACAGAAAAATAGGAATATGAATAATGTTTATTTGGAGTGCTCACATACATATATACATTATGAAAACTGTTTTGATTTAAAACTAACAAGAAATTGTCTACTTGAACAGTGTGCTTTATACTTTAAATAGAGACATTTTACAATACAGTTTATTAGAAACTACATCAACATCCAAGTAAATCAACAATAAAATTCCCTAATTTTTCAGTGAAGTTTAAACTTTTTCCAAATAATAACTTTTTAAAAAGTTTTAGTCTACTATACACTTGATTATCAGAAAATTAGATTCTCATTATTACTAAAGCCTTTTATTTTTGTTTTTTATAATATGGTTATGAATTTCTTCTTCTGAAACACTGTTTATGTCATTAAAATTTAAATAAAACTGTCATTTAAAAATATATTGTTGGTATATTCTAAATATGTCAGAAGAAGGGGAAAAGTAAAGTGATCAATTCATTGTACAAAATGGTTTATTTTTTAACATAGATTTACTTTGAAATTTTAAAATGTTTTTTTTCAGTTAATCTGTAAGAGGTAAAATAATAAAATAAAATTTTATTTTTATTTCACTTTCACAATTTTTAAGTGTGGTAGGTCTATGAAGTAATAAAAAAGGTCTAACAGCATAAGTTGTTGGTCATTATATATTTTTAAAAATATATGTCAATGTTTGAAATTTTGGTGAACATCTAGACTATCAAACTGAAGACAGTGGTTCATAAACCGCCAGAGGGTGGCTCACACTTCATGAGAAAGGGTATTTTTATTGAACAAACTACTTCAAGGTAC
>JAULBS010091695.1:0-17321 GCA_032355785.1 Symmetromphalus regularis | reverse complement strand
CGAACTACGCATTAGCACAGGATTCCACATTCGAATAACGAACTACGCATTAGCACAGGATTCCACATTCGAATAACGAACTACGCATTAGCACAGGATTCCACATTCGAATAACGAACTACGCATTAGCACAGGATTCCACATTCGAATAACAAACTACCCATTAGCACAGGATTCCACATTCGAATAACAAACTACGCATTAGCACAGGATTTCACATTCGAATAACAAACTATGTGCTAGCCAAAGATGCCATATTCGAATATCGAATAACGTGCTCGCCTTGGATTTGGCATTTGAATAAGGAACCACTCGCTAGCCCACGTATGCGATGGCTGTATATATTATTTCCCATTATTTAAAAACAGTTTGGAAAAATACCATACTAAATCCACTAGACCACCCACCCGTAGCTGTTTCTGTAATAATCCATGAGATGAGGAAGTCTTTGTTAAACTTGTACTCTGACTTGTGTAATGATACTCTTGTGGTCATGACAATAGTGACGTCGTTTAGATATGTATAACTGCTTTGAAACACTAATTAAATACGTGTCAAAGATAGGGGTACCACCAGTGAGTAGATTTACAACCAAGCTAATCCTCAATATCCACCTATCTATGATGTAATTATTGTTATGAACATAGTTCTTTCGTTTTTTTTCTATTATGGGGAAGTGACAACACAAGATTCCTTTTTGTTAATTTAAGGCCCAGTTTTTCGTTGACGGTTCAGTCATGATCTACAGTTCAACCCATTCTTTTAACACGTGTGGACACAGTTTAAACAAAGAATCGAGGTTGAATTGTCGATGAGAAATCGGCCCTAAAACAGTAACTTATGTGTATGGCATCAAGACGTGTTCTCTCTATAGCTAACAGTAAGCTCAATGATCGGCACTCGGTGTTGGCAGAGGAACTGAATGCCAAAGTTAGCGTACATGGACCTTAACTGGCTATATACAGGGCTGCCGGAATGTTTGTGACAATTGGGCGGCGGACTAGAGATGTTGAGGGCTGGGCTGGGGTAGGTGGGGTTAGGGGGCATGCTTCCCGAACAATTCTGAAATGTAAATACAGAAAAACTATTTTAATGGCTTCTGGACAAATTATTGGGGAGGCGACTGCCCTCCCTGCCGCCCCAGTTCCGGCAGCCATGATATATTATTCAGACATATGTTAAACACAAATGGTGTTCTGGTTGATCAGGTTCTCGTCTGCTACAGAAGCAGACGACATTCCAGCATTTGGATGGAGTTGTTTTGTTTGTTAGTGATAAACCATCAGCCATCGCAAGAGGATAACCTCCACAATTCTAGAGTTTACTCGCAAATCGTTCTGCCTCCATCTCTTGCTAAATACTTGGTTTGTGAGCAATACGGCTTGACACTGTGGTCGGCCTAAGTCAGGTTCTGTTTGCTCATTTCATTCACAGATATACGTAAAGTCTTGTCGTGTTTGTCCAGAGATCAGCCGGCAAGACGGCGAGCACGAGGGGCTATGCCATTATCACGGCCAATGCTGTAAGCCACGATGCCTTCCTGCCATTCACCAAGCACGTCTTGCTGTCTTCTCGAAACATCTCAACGCACAGCATCCGTCTCCATATCCTAGCTCGAATTACAAAGAAAATCTCAAACTTTCGTAACCAAGACCGTAGCTATTTGCATTCTCTCTGGGAGGGGCAGAAGATAGAAGGCAATACATAGTAAGAAATTCATAACTATTTATTTTACGAGTCCGAGTTGAAACTGATATTTGAAAGGTTTGAAGTACAATTTTATTAAATCAAGAGTAATCGTCACGTTATTGTTATTATTGACGTCACCGTGTTTATTAAATTGATCAAGAGCATATCCTGCATAAAAGTTTTTAAAAACTCTCAGAAGTGCTTCACAATTACAACCCTGATAAAAATAACTTATGTGTGAGAATAATGAGTATGACGTTACAATAATGGTAAAGTCACCGTGTTTAATACAACGTCTTGAGCAGAATGAAATGGTTCCTCCACCTCTCCCGGCAAAAATCCAAGATGACCGCCACAACGAGCAACAAATAAGGAACCGGCCATAAATTTGCTTCTAGATCACTTAGGATCAATATATTAATGTTTATGCATAGGTTTCAATGAACAAAGAATATAATTATGTTACGTTAAAAACTCTCAGATGAGTTTAAGTGATATTTAGTGTCCTTAGATCAAACTTATGTAATATAACTGTATTATTTTCCTACAAATCATTCAATTTTTTTTTATTAAAGTTTGATGTTTAAAGCCATCTCCCCTTCCCAATCACGCCCCCTTTTCACCCCTACCACCTTTATATTTACCTTTCTTGGAATTAACAGTCTTATAAACAGTATAGTTGCCCCCTCCCTTCCCTCCCCACGGCATATATTTCTGGTTACTCCAATGGATCTAGAAGTCATGCATAGCTTAGCCTAGGTGTATTTGCCATCAACTCACCAAGTATCATATACGCAGATCCCAATAAGCAGAAATTGGCGCCAAGGCGGGTTGCGAGCAGACGATCTATAGGCTTTTAAATTATTGGTACCAATTTGTACCTCGGGCTTCGCTGCGGACCGTTTGATGACATTTGTTTGGACACAATTGCCTCTAGGTCTGTGGAAATGTGGGTAAAAGTCACGTAAACAGTCTAACTGTCGGCCAAATGGCCTAAAGTCGTCTTTCTTTACGTTTTTGAAGCGCGTCTTACACTGGAGCACGCTCGTCGTATAGAGTCAACACACGACCATCATCAAAGCAAACGCGATCACAGCAAAAATAGCGCCGTACGTTTCATGTATTTTTAACGTACGTTCATGAACGTTGTTTTTTGATGTAAATAGGCGGACGTACGTTTAACGTACGTTAAATACATGATAAAAGTATCTTTTTCATATAAATTTTAAGAATACTCAACATGAAAAGGGCTTCTGCAGATATTTATAAATTTCACTTTTGCTATGGACACCATCTTAGTTGCTTAGGAAGGTATATTTAATTAGAATTTTAAAATATCTGTTATACATTTTTGAATGAAGTATACCTAAAATCCTACAAAGGTCACTTTTCTAATTACTTTAGACAACTATTTTTTTTATTGTTAAGAACATTTGCTAAGAACACCTTGTTGATTACTAGGGAGAGAAACACCATAAATAATTTATGTTAAACGTACGTTAAACATGCGTTCTGTTAAACGTATGTTTGCTAACATGTTTCACAGAAGGTACGTTAAACATGTGAAACATACGTTCGCCAATTTATATGTGAAACATATTTGGCTAGTTTTGCTGTGTACGCGTGCGCAGAGACATACTCGCGAAAACATTAATTCCATGTTGGTTGTGGTTTTAGGATTTTTTTTAAAACATGGGCATTGCTACCTATTCAAAGGACCACAAGTTTTGAGTTCTTTGTATGAAAATATTTGAGTTGAATGATGATAGTAAGCAATGAAAAAAAAGGTCACCATTACAAAGTTAATTTTTAATATACTACATGTACTTGACTTTTACTACGAATACCAAACCTGCAATCATAACTAGTTTGTGCCCATTTGGAATTTGGACATGTGTTTAGCGAAACAATGAAGTACATGGCCGGTGTAGTCGTTTAAATATTGGGAGGGCAAGACTGAATAAGGGCGCCATCAGTCATTTGAAAGGCGCCTACAACGTACTCAATAAATGTACCACATGTAAATCTTTAAAAGCTACAGGACGTATTAAATAAATAACATACGTTGCATGACATATGGAACAAACAAATCAAATAAATCATATGTTGTGGGGGACAATTACCCACTTGACCCCACGGCTGAATTATACTCACGTAGAATTAAATCTAAAAATAAATAACTTTTTTTTGTTTCTTGAATGTGTGACGTATGTATTTCGAGTCACGTGACGAGTATTCCCCCGTTAATCGTTATTTTATAACTTCTCAATATTTTTGTAGCTGCAGAAACATTTCGTACCAATTTGTTTCACCCTACGAGGAGTTCCGATCTTGAAATTTGAACTTTTTAAATGTGAAAAAAATCTATCGACTCAACAAGGAATTCCCTATATCATGGTTCAGATCAAATGCCTTGCTTTATATGCCGTACATCAGATTGATATAAACAGTGAACATGCCACATGCCGTACATCAGATTGATATAAACAATGAACATGCCACATGCCGTACATCGGATTGGTGGCGATATAAACAGAGAACATGCCACAAGCCGTACATCAGATTGATATAAACAGTGAACATGCCACATACCGTACATCGGATTGGCGGCGATATAAACAGTGAACATGCCACATGCCGTACATCGGATTGGTGGTGATATAAACAGTGAACATGCCACATGAAAATAAATACAACCAAACAACCAATGACGTCTATGAGATTGGTGGCGATATAAACAGTGAACATGCCACATGCCGTACATCAGATTGATATAAACAGTGAACATGCCACATGCCGTACATCAGATTGATATAAACAGTGAACATGCCACATGCCGTACATCGGATTGATATAAACAGTGAACATGCCACATGCCGTACATCGGATTGGTGGCGATATAAACATCGGATAACTGAGCACCCTTACGGAGATTAGTGTCGTGCACGTACAGGTTAATGTGCACAGCAAAATTGAGAACAAATAGTTTAGGTGTGACCATGTCGTTGCAGAGTGGGTGATTTTTGATAAGCCTGTGTAGTAGCTGTTGAGATGCAGCTGTCGATGGTGCGCATGCTTAGTTAACACAGACGAAATCTAGGAAGACATAATCACTATCCAGTAAGCACTGCAGGACTATGACGAAGGCAATTAGCAAACACTGAAAATATCTCTCGAGTTTTATTATCAGCTCATCCACAGTGCTCAAGAGCTGAAGAATTCAAGAGTCAATGTGCATGATAATGTTGGTGTCTAAATGATGCAAATTATATGTTCTAAAGATACGGCCAGGTGAAAAAAGATAAGTTAAAAAAAAAAGAACTGATTTTTTTTTTTTTAAAGATACTTTGAAAACATTATCAGAAAGAAAATTTGAACAAGTAAAAAGTCTCTAACAAAAAGCAAATCATAATAATAAAGAAAAAATAGAGAGATAGAGAGAAAGAGAGAGAGAGAGAGAGAAGAGAGAAGTGAAGGGATAGGATGGGAGGGCGAGGTATGGGAGGGCGAGAGAGAGAATTTGCAAGTGATGGTCGTCATAGGAAACCCGCAACCATCACATAGGCTTTTCATTCAGAATAACAGTAAGTTATCTATATGCGCTTTCCTACAGACAGGACAGCACCTACTACGGCCTTTGTTAAATCAGTTGTAGACCACTGGCTAAACAGAGGAATAGTCGTTAGAGAAATGACGTTATTACAGTTTTTCAAAGAAAAGATCGGGTGAGCATGCTTAAAACCGTATTGCTTATGTGTGTGATAAAAGAAGAAACAAAACATTAGTATACTGCTTAAACAGGTGTGTACTGTTCTAGAAACCTTCAAAATAACTATCAAAAGACACACACAATAATACTATACATTCAAGAGCTGTAATGGTATGCGTTACATATTGAAACACGAAAAAAAAGGTCTTAACACAGGCTTGGCAATTGTCCACAATCGTATTTTATTTATTTATCTGTTTTTAATTCTTTTAAGTGGGACTACGTATGTGATATTTAGTTTTTTATATGAATCACCATGTAAATACATATCTCTAGGCAAACAGTTAGCTTCCTTATGCGCAACAGGAGACATGATCTGTATTATAATATGTTAAATCTATGAAAATAATGTTACTTGTGCATACTCATTTTTCACTTTATATCTTTGAGAAGCTACTTAACCATAATGGGCATCATCATCATCGACAAGTGTATGTATTGATGCAGTACCTGCGTCTCAGTGATCCAGTGGTAGTACAAGCTGTAGACTGTGGTTCAAACCCCGTCACAGGCTGGCTCATACTTTCATTTATCTGTCTCGTTTAGACTGTGTACACATTTCCAAATGTTCGTCATTAATACATGAATATGCTCTAGTGGAGTCATTGAAATAATAATGCTAATTCATGATGATCATAAGGACAATAATAATAATTATAAACAATTACAATCATGCAATACCTTATTTTATGACCATATCTAGAAAATGTTGTGCTGTTTCAAGGTTAGAAGTGAATAAAACATAGACTCTGAATGAATTGAAAAAGACCAGTTAATGATAAATGACAGAAACTGTTACAAGTTTTGTTTTTCTCAAATATAAAACCCAACATTTTCACTACACCTTGACAAATAGGGGTTCCGATACCCGCAATGACGAACAACTAGTGAACATCAATTACATAGGTCAACAAAGATATGAACTTTACCTCCCTTACATAGTTCATCTCCAATACAAAGTACACGTATAAGTGACAAGGAATAAAATAAAACCCCAACAAAACTTGTTTTTAATAGTAACAAAATATAGGGTAGGAGGGTGGGCCAAGGCGTGTTCCTGTGTTTGCGCAGCAAAACAATCTTGGAATCGAAGGAAAGATAACTCTATCGAAGATAGAAGACGCTTGATCCTAAAACACGGACCTACCTTTGCCTATCAGAACGCGGACCTACCATTGCCATAAATATATTTATCCACGACAAATCTGATTTTACGTTTAGAGATTGACAAGTTAAGACTGCTCATGACGAATGTCATCCGACGGACAGGACATGCATGCCATTTTCTGATACCTAGAAAATGTGGAGAGCCTCCTGCTCTGAATAACGAGGTGGGTGCGTAATTTGTAATGTTGCGTTAAAGGTTCCTATCATGGTATCAGCACTTGAATTACTTACAAAAAATGAAGAGGATTAACATGTTTTGATACGCCAAGTTTATTTGTCGTAAATATTTGTTTACCACTGGTGTTGTTTTTACCTGTTTCGTTATAGCAGTATCTCGTCGTACTATTACTGTCTCAAGTAAACCAGTACTTTTATTTTAATTGCTTTTTAATACAAGTTGAAGGTCATGTAGCACGGGGAATATGCAGGGAATGATTCAAATAAAAAGATCTATACACAGGGCATTTTACGTGAAGGAAATCAGTTAAGGTTCGTGTTTCTTTTTATGCGTATGTAAAGAAAACAAGAATCGAATAGAAATTAAATGTAAAATTAGAAAAAAAGAAGAAAAACGATATTGGTTTTAAATACATGAACTGGATAATAGTATTCAAAGATCAGAAAAATATGTCACAAGTAACAATACTTTTTATCTTAATTTTCCTGTTTCACGTATATGTTTCTAGTGTCGCCATTTCGCTGGTTACCAAACTCTTGTTATACTATAAGTTCAACAGTAATTTAAATATCCCGGTTTTGGTTTTCGACGGTTACTTAAAAAGTATGTTCTTTAAGCTTGCAATATTTCACTTTAAGATTCAGCAGTTTCATCTTATCTACGGAGCAACTTTGTCATTTTGCAGTAAATACTTGTTATAACTCGTCACAACACAAAATTTATTTGGCTGGGTTTAACATGTTTCTTTATATTAAGACTTAAATGTGCGGATTGCCTATTTCTGTATTTGCATGAACACTAACGATTATCCATCCAGT
Source organism: Symmetromphalus regularis (assembly GCA_032355785.1). NCBI lineage: Eukaryota > Metazoa > Mollusca > Gastropoda > Neomphalida > Neomphalidae > Symmetromphalus > Symmetromphalus regularis. The sequence goes on along the minus strand of JAULBS010091695.1, from coordinate 9,700 downwards.
TCCCCCTCCCACGATCTATTAATAATAATAATTATTATTTGTTTAGTTGATTATTTTCGTTGAGTAACAAGATTACATAGACTTATTAATCATCAGCCGTTGGAAGTCAAACATTGAGTAATTCTAGCAATATAATAGGAAAAACTGCCACATTGTGCTGTTAACATTTAGTAATTCCAACAGTATAATAGGAAAAACTGCCACATTGTGCTGTTAACATTTAGTAATTCCAACAGTATAATAGGGAAAACTGCCACATTGTGCTGTTAACATTTAGTAATTCTAACAATATAATAGGGAAAACTGCCACATTGTGCTGTTAATATTTAATAATTCTAACAGAATAGGGAAAACTGCCACATTGTGCTGCTAACATTTAGTAATTCTAACAGTATTATAGGGAAAACTGCCACATTGTGCTGTTAACATTTAGTAATTCTAACAGTATTATAGGGAAAACTGCCACATTGTGCTGTTAACAGCAAGGATTTTTTACATGCACTTAGAAAAAACATACCACTTTTGATATCCCAGTCGTGTAAAAGGGAAGGATTACCACATAGGCTACACTTTCCCATTAAGCAAGGGATCTTTTATGAGTGTTTTCCCACAAACAGTATAGCACATGCCATGGTAGGAAGATGTGCTTTACACCTTTGGGGATCACTCACTCTGGGTTGGAGTGTAGCAGGCCAGATTAACCGCCAAACCATGGGTGTGGAGTGTCTTGTTTTTGCCACAATATACCCAGCGGTATTAAATAGCCCAGACTGGTTAACACCCCGGCGTTTATTTTGGCCTAAATCAAACTATACCTCATCAGTCCAGATTATACTCACTTGTGTTCTTCATAAATAAGTCTATATTTCAATGTAAAGAGTTTCTTTCCACTATATCCACAACTGGTTCATCAAAGACCATGTTATGTGCTTTCCTGTCTTTGGGAAAGTGCATACAAAAGACCCCTTGCTGCTTATCGGAAAGAGTTGCTTATGTGGCGGCAGCAGATTTCCTCCAAAGAAATATGTTCCACCATAATTTAAAAATTAATATGTTAATGTAACATACAGATGTAGAAGATCAACATCAATGACAGACAGCACCAATACATAGCTTAGCCCTTGCACAATACTATGACGCGTGCCATTTTTGGTACATTTTCAGTTCCATTTCCGCGTTGCGTCTGTAATATAACCTGGTAACATAATAAATACGAAAGCATATTGTCGTAACGGTTTGGAATATTCATGTTCATATTTATTTATTTAATATCAAATGCATAATACTGGATAAAGGCAAATCTCTAGATTAACACAGAGTTGTAAATACCAAAACTATCAAGTCAGATGCAATGTGAGTTTTCAAATTTTCAGTCCAACAGCAAAGGCCGTGTCACGATAAAATATATAAGAACGACAAGATCCCAAGTAACACCTACCATACCAGCAATCAAAATACTATAATTAAACTGAGGCAAACGTAATGGATTTTATATATAGAGTATGTTGTGGCAAACTAGGTTCCAATTAATTTAGAATCCCGATATTTTCCGACATTTTATTTGAGATCTTTTGAGTTTGAGAGCTAAATGTCACATTCGTGTCAAACAGTATGGGAAGAAAATTGAAGCAGTCTGTTGGCTGTATTGGAGATTAAACAAATTTTTTAAATGTTTCCTTTCTGATAAATTTAGGCATAGTTTATTTGTACCAAGTCAAGCATTTATTTGTTTAAGCTGATGATTCATTCTAGTATGCTCTCGACGAGTTTGCAATGACATACGAACAATTAAAATTGTGTATTGTAGTGCATAATGTTGTGTCATCAGGGTGTGAAATAAAATTAAAAGCTTAATACTTTATCCTTCCATATTGTGTGTGTGGGGAGGGGGGTATAATAAGTTCTTGGGGAAGGTGGGTGGGTGGGTGGGATATGAAATAGCCTTGCCTAAATAATACTCCGAGGTATAAAACGGGCTAGCCCAGTTTAACCCTGAGGCAGGAGATATATCTTGGGCTGTTACATCGGTGTCGAGATTAAAAAGCCCATGCCACGACAGATATTTGATCCCAGTACCTACCAGCTGAGAGTGCGACAATTTAACCACTGCACCACTGGGGCGAGTACCAATGGTGAAACACAAGTTTGGTGATGAATAAAATGAGTCAACTGACGGGATTCGACCCTACAACCAAAGCATCGGTTCGATCTATGAAGAAAAAGCAACGAAGTCTGCAGTTCTGATGTTATTAGATGTAAGTGCATCAGTACTTTGACTTATCTACAAGATTACGATGTTTGGATATTCCAAGGTTGGTTAAGAGTTTTGTTTTAACAGCTGACGTTGTTTTTAGCCGCACTCACGCTCTGGCCAGCTGGTAAAACGGCTTATCTAGGAGCCGTGGGCTAGATACAGCAATTAAATCACGTGCATGTGACGCAGTGGTGCTACGCGGAGTTCACACCAGGTATAGAACATTCAAGTGGCTTGTATATAGGTGAGTCTGGGAGGTTTTTTAGGGACATGAAATAACCCAGATGGTCAAAGATCTACATCGTTCATTACCTGTAAGTGGAAGAGAAAGCGCGATTGGGGATTTGAATAACTAGACATACGCGCAAGCACGCACATAAAGGAGAAGAATACTCAAGATATAGTCCGATTGAAAAGAGTTCCCTCTTAACACTGGATATATAACAGGCCCGTAGGAGCAATGGGTGTGGGGGCTTGGAGGGGGGGGGGTTGCGGGGGCTTAGCCACCCACAATTTAGTCGTCCATCTATATTGATTTTCAAGATCCGAGATGCATTTTATTTTACTTTAACATTTTAATTAAATTAATTTTGATATTTTAAAAGTAAATAAATGGTATTCAACCTTACCGACATTCCAACACATCAGCAGCTATTACATACCATGCAGTACTTCGTGACCATTGGTGCAGCCATGATGTTAAGGGGAAGGGGGGAGGGGAGGGTTGTATATGGGGGGGGGGGCAAATCAGATAACACGAAGGATTGCAAAATAGATAACTTGAAATTGGATATTAATGTGTATATACTAGTATTAGATAATCATATTTTGAAATCTACAGAATTTCACATAAGTGGTTATATTTGCCATGACCTTAACCTAATTATAGCTAAGCCATCAATTCTTATCATATAACTGTTTTCTGATTAGTTGAGCGATCAGTTCAGAACATATAACCTGTTTTCTGATTAGTTGAGCGATCAGTTCATATCAAGTAATCAACTTTCTGATTAGTCAAGTGCCGTTACTGATAACTTATATTTTTATGATGTATTTACAAGTGTAAAGCGGAGTTATAGTTCATTTGTAAAGTACCCATTTTAGAGGCTATGGGTTCAGTAGCGGATCCAGAGGGGGTTCCTTCTTAATCTAGATAAAACAAAATTATATATATTTTCCGTGTGGAAGGACGTGAAGATTACCCCCCCCCTTTAGAAATCCTCCATCCGCGAAGGGGTTGATAGATAAGGTCTTCTTAGCATACTCGATGCACACGTTTCTGTTCCTACGTATAAGCCAGAGTTGTTCAGTTTGTTATAGAAATAAGAAGCTTTGGTGGCAACAATGACATTCAAATCAGAGATATTTCTTTACATTTGTGGTTATCCTTTCTTACTGTTCACACCCATCACGTTGATATAACCGCAGTTGTGAGCAAGGTATCTCTTTCTTACTGTTCACACCCATCACGTTGTTATAACCGCAGTTGTGAGCAAGGTATCTCTTTCTTACTGTTCACACCCATCACGTTGTTATAACCGCAATTGTGAGCAAGGTATCTCTTTCTTACTATTCACACCCATCACGTTGTTATAACCGCAATTGTGAGCAAGGTATCTCCTTTTTACTTCATTTCCACAAACAGGATTGCACATTCACGGACTTTGTTACCTAGTTGTAATTCACTAGCTGGAACGAAAAATAGGCCAACTATTTAAGTTAAATCCAGCTACTCATCTTAAGACAGAGTTCAGTATCTCAAAACTATTGTATCTCAGATATTAGGACGAGACTGGTTAAAGACGGTGTCGTCTCGTGTAAGTCTCGTGCAAGTCTCGTCAGTATATGAGCTATATTACGAAATAATCGATAGCAAAATGAGTTATTATTGTGCATAGAAACAACTTGCCACTGCACTTACAATTCGGTGCAACCCAACTTTGACAGAAACCCTTTTATTTTGTTAATTTAATTTATTTTAACTAACTTTTTATCGAAATGTATGAACAAAATTTCATTTTTTGTATTCCTATTAAGTTCCATTTTGTCCTATTTGCTTCAAACTAAAATTATCAAAAAAAGAAACGATTTTATTTTTTTTAATTAAAAAAAATAATAATCCTCTCAAGCCGACGGCAAACCGATATGAGACGTTTTCAGTGGGAGTGATCCGACTTTAGGCTACTAACGAACATTTAACGTCTTTGTAATAACGCTGCACCTCTTTTACGGATGATCAAATTATCGGGAAGCGCTATATGATTTCAATCTGAGTTTTATTACTGGGGAAATCTCATTTGATGAAGAGAACCAACATGTGTGGCGTGTTGTTTTTTTTTGTTGAAGAAAGCCCGGTTGTTTAATTATCGTAAAAATGTATTTGTAGATATTGGATTTGAAACAAGCAAATATAAAAGCAAAGGTCGTGAATATGTGTTCTCCTCTCTGTGGAAAGCGGATATAAAAGATGTCTTGCTGCTTACTGGAAAGATTAACGTATGTGGTGGTAACTCATTACCTCTACAGATACCGAGTCAAAAAAACATCAGTGTATACACCTAATACTGCTGTGGCAGAATGGGTCTAAATATTTTACCGGGAAAACTTGTAAAAGGGTTCAATCAAAGGGTCCAAAAGGGGCCACTTAATCCCAGGCAGGCAGCCAGGCAGATAAATAAATAAATAAAAGCCAACAACAAAAGACAAACATGTCTGGCAGTCTGGCATGACCAACCATCTTTAAACATTAACTCAGAAAGTCAACAAATTCTCAAATACAGACGAACCTTCATTTGTTTTCTGCTTATTTACATTCGTCGCGTTACATTGAAAACATCAACCCTAGACAGAGATCTGTAGCTTTCAGCGTAATATTCTAATCTACTAGAAACGTACCCTCCAGACGGTGTTAAAGGACCCTACTGTTTGCAGACCCAGTGTCCAGGGCATGCAACTAAACTATTTAATTTCGAAATTACAAAGGGACGAGTTCGGTTATTATCTTGTGTGGATCGAGAGATCATTCCTGACGTGACAATTGTGGAATCAATAGAAAAACATTTCATCCTGACCACTCTTCTGAAGTACTTTGTGAAGTCAATACTCTTTTAACAAGGCGATATCTACAGAATGTTCAGGATTGTGGTTTGGTAAAGCTTGAGTACCATGGATAGTTCCTGAACTATGAAATTCTTTGAGTTACATGAAGTAAAATTATTATACATTAGTATCATCCAGAGAGATTGTTTGTTTGACACCCAACCAGCTCGTTTAATTAGCAGCTATTGTGTCTCGAACATAAAAGAAGCATTTATGACTCAGTGTCTACAGAAGAAACCTGATCATCTTACCAGTAACCCGATCACATATTCTACTTGCCCCGAGCGTTAGGCAATGTAGGCTGTTTTTTCTTCTTAAAGGCATAGTCCCACGTAATTTAAAGGGCTAATTGTCTAAATATTGATTACGAATGAAACTTACATGCATTTGTGATACTAGGTCTCGCTTTCATATCACACAATATGTTTTAACTGAACCATCGTAGAGGGAATTCCATGTCCAGATGGCAATTTTTTTCACATTTAAAATGTTTAAATTTCAAGATCGGAACTTCTAGTACATGTATGTTTTCGGTGAAACCATTTCTGCCATTGGAAGTTTCCAATTGAACGGCCTAGTTTCAGGAAGAATTCATCCCAAAATAGAATTGAGGGAATACCTGTCATGTGACTCGAAATATATACGTCACACCTTCAATGGAAAAAAGCCATTATTTTTTCTCGATTTATATATCCATGACCATAATTCATTATTATTTTAAAAACATTGATAAGCAAGATGCGGTGGTTATGTAAGTAGTTGAATGAAGTATTTCTATGGACAAATTAAATGTTTATATTTAAAATTAATTCTTTGTTTGGAAATTAATTGGGTCAAGGATCTGTGGGACTATGCATTTAAAATTTTTACCTATATATTAATCATTCTTTTTATGTTTATATTAATCAATCATTTTACCTGTGTATTAATTAACTTTCACCTGTATATTACTCAATATTTTTACCTGAACATTAATTAACATTTTTACCTGTATATGATGTGAGCCTTTTTTGTTCCAGATGATATGTGGTGCTGGGTTGCCCTCCGCCTCACACTTCAACTCCGCTGACTGACCTATATCTACAGCCTGATGTTCAGGGGGGCCGATAAACCGTGGACCGACTGTAAGAGAGACAATATAAACATAATATAGGAGTCCAATAAACTCGGAAGCTTAACATCACTTAGTAATAAGGCCAGACCCTCTTTCATTCCTTGGTCCTCAAGCTTTTTGTCAGACAAATTTAAAGAGGGTGGAAAAATAATAAAAAATAAATATTTATTTCCCAGTCCTCAGTGGAAAAATAATAAAAATAAATATTTATTTCCCAGTCCTCAAAATGATAATCTGCAGATTTCAGAGAGGAGGAAGAAAAAATAATAATAATATATTTCAAAATTAAATATTTTAATTTTATTCCAAAATTATAAAGGAATTTGTGATTATTGGTTGACCCAATAAAAGAGGTCAAGTATTAAGTAATTTTGGGGCGGTGGGCGGAATGAAAAATAATTTTAAAAAATTTCTTCATTTTTTGGTCTTTTCAGAGCGGCTGGTCTGAGGAAAAGCCAAAAATTTTTTTTTTTTAATTATGAGGCTTTCAACATGGCGGCAGGCTTGAGTACCAAGCAATAAAAAAAGTCTGGCCTAAAGCAGAAAAATACCATTATAACTAAAGAAAATGAGCATCTTTCTAATGTTGAGAGTTCTTATAACTTTTGTTTTCATTTGTTACGAGGACTGCCATTTTAGTTATTTCGAGAAATAATTGGTTAACACATCCAAGCACATTGTTTATTCAGTGGCTATTCAGTGTCAGAGATATGCTGTTTCATGACACGAGGTCTTTAGAGGAAACCCACTGCTGCCACGCTAATGTGGCTACGCTTTCTGATAAGCAGCAAAGGATCTTTTATATATGTGCTTTCCCACAGACAGCACAGCACTTACCACAGCAGTTGATAAACCAGCATAGGCATACATATGATTTTGAAAAGGGGGGTTTGATGTTTGCGTGAAGTCAAGCATTGCTATGTTTGCAAAAATCTTTCAATTTTATGTATTTTAGCTTGATTTCAGATTCAAATATTGGGCATATATATCTATGTTGAGTCAGATATCGATGTCAAATATATTAAATTAAAAAAAAAGGGATCGGTCAAACCCATCGAACCCTCCCCCACCCCATGTACGCCCATGACCAGTTGTGGGTCAGGATCTTGCTCAATCACTATATCATTGGATATTTTCCCATCCCTAAGACTAGTATATTAAATGCCAATCTCTGATTGTTTTTTTTCCCCATTCCAATTAGTGCCACCACTGCAGGGCTTGAATTTCACCAGGGCATTGAAGCATTTACCATGCGCCCTGTACCTTTGCCGCAATGCCCCCTGTACCTTTGCCGCAATGCCCTCTCAAATTCACTTCCAATGAAGGCAAATATTGCCATGCTCTTTTTACCAGCCTGCCTTGGTGCCCTTTCATGAAGCAACTCATAGTCGGCCGTCAGTTTGTTAGTGGACATTTCAGGTTTTTGTCTTAATGTCCCATAGAAAATTCACATTTGCCGTTATGCCCTTGATATATCCTCAAAATTGCCTTGGTGCCCCCTTGATTCCTAGGAATCCAAGGCAATGATTTCCATGCCCCCCAAACACCAAAGTTCAACCCCTGCCACTGGTATATTAAAACCCATAGGATGTTTTATATGCACTTTCATATAGACAGGCCTGCACATGCCACAGAATTTCATATACCAGTCATGAACCACTGGCTGGGATGGTAAAAAAAAAATGGGTCCCCTAAAGAAATTCGATCCCATGACCAAAGCATATCAAAGTAAAGTTTGTTTTATTTAACGATGCCTCTAGAACACATTGATTTTTATCTGATCATCTGCTATTGGACTTCAATCATATGGTCATTTTGACATATGTTTACATAGGCTATTCTTTCCTATAAGCAGCAAGGGGTCTCTTATATGCACCGTCCCATAGACGGAACAGCACATATCACAGCCTTTGATAAACCGGTTGTGGACCATTGGTTGGAATAGAAAATAGCCCAAACTGTATATGGGTCCACTGAGATGGATCGATCTGATGGCAGACATGCTACCGTTTGAGCTACGTCCCGCTCCTATCAAAGCATATCAGACAAAATCTCTACAAACTAAATGTTGATGTATGAATACAAACAGTGCTAAAACTTACATTCAACATATAGTCTGTACTGCTTTCTGGTTTTGCCGACAGCATTGTAGCCTTCACATCCAATCGTGTCTCCATTCCAGTCACGGGTTATTGACCGAATATTCAGTCTGTTCCGTGTCTCACCAGCTATTTCTATAGAGTTACGATACCACCTGCAAAATAGAGAGAAAAAGATTATAAGATTATATTAACATTCATAGAGGAAGGTTAGGGTATTTCTACTAATCTACAACCAAAATATAGAGAATACAAAACAAGTGATTGTTAAATACCATTTATCTTACCGGTATAATGTGTGGTTTCAAAATGCATTTATTAAATGAAAAAGCATTGGATACATTTGGAAATTAAAACTTTTAAGAAAAAGTGTCTCTAATGATAACAAGTGTAGTATTATATTTCTTACTTACATGTATGTCCAAAAGAGGTCAATTTAAACAACAGAAATTAACAGGTCTGTTATGTTCAAGTTGTAAGACAGATAGACACACACACACACACAGACAGGCAGACACACATATACATATACACACACACACACACACACACAAACACACACACACAGGCAGACACACATAAACAGACAGACAGACAGACAGACACACACATAGACACATACACACTCACACACAGACAGACAGACACATACATACAGACAGACACTCAGACACACACACAGACAGAACACTGGTTAACTTACTTCCATCTGATAAAAGCAGGGTTTGCCATTCCACTACAGGAGAACTGAACAAAGTTGTATTCTCGAATCTCCGATACGTTCAGTGACATCCGCACCTCGGGAGGGTCTAAATCAAATACAAACAACACAATTAAACAATATCACATCAAATACATGATATATCTAGACAACCAATACAGTAAATGAAATAATTAGATCGCTCTCTAAGATGAACCTAAAGAAAGTTACTTATGAGAGACCATGTTCCTATGAAATTAAAATAGTTTTTTTTTTATTGAAGTCATTTTACTGGTAGTGTACATTTCCTATTTAATGCCTCTCTTCAATTAATGCACCCTTCCCTTCGCCCGTCCTCCAGCCATTTTGTAAAAAAATGTTTTTATTTATTTAATGACCCCCCCCCGCACAAAAGAAAACATTGGCTATTGGGG
>JAULBS010091684.1:0-17322 GCA_032355785.1 Symmetromphalus regularis | reverse complement strand
TGTGTGTGTGTGTGTGTGTGTGTGTGTGTGTGTGTGTGTGTGTGTGTGTGTGTGTGTGTGTGTGTGTGTGTTTATTTAACGACACCACTAGAGCACATTGATTTATTAATCAATCATCAGCAATTGGATGTCAAACATTTGGTAATATTGACACGTAGTCAAAACCTCTAACGGGTTTTGAACCACTGTCTTCAGCTTGATAGTCTGATGCCCTATCATTGGATCATTGAGGCTCACTATTAAAATAGTGTTTAATAAAGTGTTTCTACTTCAAGGGCAGATCGATAGGTAGCATGCCCGATAGGACTGGGGTCCTCAGTCCCTCTTCAAATACCTTTTAACATATTTTTAATGGTAACTATTCACATAACTGAATTGCTTTTTCACATTACTAGATAGCAAACAGTAAGAGCTATAGGTATGCTAGGGTATAATATTTCGATGGACACATGCAATGGATAGTGCGATTTGTCCTTTAGAGAATTTGATAGAGTACAGATTTAACGCACAAATCATCGTGTGTATATTAAAGTTTGGTATATGTGGTATCCTGTTTGTGGAAAAATGCAGACAATTGACCCCGCACTACTAATTATGTGACCTCAGATAGTTTATTTTAATTTTTTCCCTATGTACTTTATGGTTGAGACAGTAATTTTTGCAGGCCGGTAGGAACAACTTTGGGAGTGAGGGAACACTGACGGATCAGGAACAAACTCAATATCAGATTTTTGTTATAATCGAAAACATTAATGTTCAAGGATTATGAAAAAAATATTAAAATGCTCACAAGTATGGGGGCACGTTTAACGACACCACTTACAAATATATGCCGATAACTTTGAATCCCCCTCCCCTCCTCAGGTTCCTGTATTTTTTACTTATTTTCTCAACTGTTATTGTTTTAAATTAAGGACTTCTTCTTCTACTGGCTCTTCTTCTTTCTTTTACTCATACGTTTAATGGTGTTTTTAGGGGTTTTTTTTAATCAAAATGTGACCCTGAACTCTTACAAATATCAATAGTTTAGATACTGGGGTAGAGGAAAGGGTCTGCGAGCTCCAGGATTCAGTGTTATTGTTGTATTCCTCCCAGATGTCGGCATATATTTGCTAGATGTATTCTATTATGAGTTTTATCAACTTAGCATCGACAATCGAGTTCAATATAATCAATAATAATTAGTAATTACCACAGCTGTCCCATTGATAACATAGCGTATGATACATTGAAACAGCTTGTCTAATAAAGTGTCAAAAGTCTGCTATACATGATGTGTATCAGATATAAAGCACATTGTCTATGCAGTGACTGTTAGATGTCCAACATTTAAAGAAAACCCAGCACATTGTTTATGCAGTGACTGTTAGATGTCCAATATTTAATGAAAACCCAGCACATTGTCTATGCGGTGACTGTTAGATGTCCAACATTTAATGAAAACCCATCACATTGTTTATGCGGTGACTGTTAGATGTCCAACATTTAATGAAAACCCAGCACATTGTCTATGCGGTGACTGTTAGATGTCCAACGTTTAACAAAAACCCAGCACATTGTTTATGCAGTGACTGTTAGATGTCCAACATTTAATGAAAACCCAGCACATTGTTTATGCAGTGACTGTTAGTTGGCCAACATTAGTGTTTTGCGTCATTGTCTTTATAGAGGAAATCCTGTACTGCCACATAGGCTACTCTTTTCGATCAGCAGTAAATTTATTCTGGTTTAACTCAAATGGTTTAGCGAAGCTCGATGTCCTAGTAGTTATGTTATTTCTCATTCTCATGAATGTCGGTCATATGCACTTTCCTACAGATATGATAGCACATACCACTGTATTTGATAAACTAGTTCTTAACCACTGGTCGGTTCGTGTGTCTTACATGTATCTACTCATTGAGCTTTGCGGAGCACTTACCCTGGGTTGGAGCCGATATTGAGATAACAAATTCCATGCCTCGGCTGAGATTTAATCCCAGTACTTACCACCCGTGAGTTTGACTGTGCATGATATACTAGATCCCATCTTTTTTACTTTTTTTTTTTTTTAGTAAAACTTGATTGCGCGCTGAGTGTCGTCTGTAGGCCACGTGTTTCAAAATATATGCTCGTAACCTCGGATTAAATAACACTCTAAGGTAAAACAGACATTCCCTTTTTAATTAAAAAAGGAAGTACGGTATTCAGTGGCAGTGGGTTTCTTTTAATACCATCCATCTGACAGCGTATAGTCGTTGATCAAACAATGTATTGGGCGTAGGTATACACATATCTTTTTCGTTTTATTCAAGCATGTTATTTTGTCTTGTCATGCAATATACGTTAAAGGGGCACTATCATAGTTGAAATGGTAGTGTTCCAAGAACATAATATTATTTTTGTTGAAAAGTACTATACTTAAAAGAGAAAACGCTCAGTTAAGTATGAGAGAGAAATCTCAGTCACATATGCTGCTCTTTTTAATAAACAGTAAGGGATCTATTCATGCAATGTCTCACACAGCACAAACCACTGATCGTCTCTAAACGGTGTAAATATCTGCGCTGAGTATTTATGCTTCGACACTAGTAGTATCTATCAAGTTTGTATCTTTAACAGTATGCCAGGGATGTAGCTGGGGGTGGGATGTGGGGATGATGATAAAAAAAAAAATGGGATTTTAAACAAAAAATTACCATACATACATCCATACATATATACATAATCCATCCATCCAAGCGCGCGCGCACGCTCGCTCGCACGCACACACACATACATACATGTCTAGTAATATGTACGCCCAGGAGTGCACGCTGTTTTAGCTAGGCTGGCCAATCTCCGCCACTCCCCACCCCGCATCGGAAAATACTGGATACACCCCTGGTATGCTGCATAACAGAAATACGATTGCTAATTAAGCCTACACATGGAACCAACACTTTTTCCCAGATAGTAGATGATCGCATGTTCCTAACAATAAACATCGGCAACACTAACTGGCAACAGGTGTTAAACAGAGTACTAGTTGTCAAACAAGATCAAAGAGGCTTGTCTCGATAATCCCGGCTCTATCGGGCATTGTAGCAATTAAGATATTGCGTGATGTGAGTAATTGAGACTCTCGTGGGTTGTTGGAGGCAGTGATCCTTGAATTAGTGTTACCTTTAATTAACTGTTGCCGCGCTACATCACTGACAAACTCCAATTAAAGACTGGAGATGAGGGACACCCCAAGGCTGTCTGGTACTGGGATCAAATCTTAATTCAGGCACGGGGTTTGTCATTTTAGTACCGCCACAAGAGTGGAGTTCTCAACAATGATCAATGGGTAAGTGTACACCACTTGCACCGACCAGTGGTCCACGACTAATGGGTTGAAGTTTGTCCTGTCTGTGGGAAAATTTATATAAAACATCCATTGTTAGTTATCGATAAGATGAGCCACGTTGTATGGCCGCAGTGAGTTTCGTTTCTCCTACCAAAACTTAACGTCTACCTGGAAAGACAGCACGGGAAGCTGATTTGTGTGCTACGGACAGCATGCATTAACCTTAATTGGATATAAGCTCGAAAATAAGTTTAATCAACCGCCAATAATTCCTATAAATATGTTCTTATTCATTGTTAAATTATTCACTGGGAAATTCTGATGTTCAGAAACGAGAGCAGCTCCAACCCCCACCCCCAATATGAATTTAGTTCCAACGCCACTGTAAACCAACGATAAAGGTAAAATTGTTGGACAGACTGCAATCACACGAAAAGGAATAAATGTGACATAATTCTGAAAAATATCACTGTCACATAATTAGTTACAACCTTTCAATATGTTTGTTTGTGTCACTACACACATGGATCTATTAATCATCGGCTACTGGATGTCAAACATTTGGAAACTTTCACCGTTGTCAAGTGTAAGCCAGCCTCAGATGGGTTTTGAACCATATAGTATTCGGCTTGAAAGTTTGGTGTCCTACATCTGGACCACTGATTCTCACACCTTTCAATATAAATATGATTTCATTCTTATTCCAGACAGTATTTATACAAAAGCCAAGAGGCAATGTATAGGAAATCTAGGGTAGGTTTATGCTCAGGAATCACTGTCAAAACTGTAGCGTATTCACTGTAAATACCAGGGATTTATAAACAAACTAAGGATGGGGATTAAAAAATATTTTAAAGATTTTGAACAAGTTACATACGACCAAATTATAAAGGGAAAAATAAATAAAGTCATATCCTCTCCTTGGATCCGCTTCTAAGTACAGCCCTGATGACTTAAATGTAATAGGTGTGCCAACTTAATTTGTTGTGTCTGGTTTATCTTCATATCTCATCAAGGAAATTGTCTTTCTACGTATGAATATTAATTTGTTACCTATTAACTGCATAGTTAATAAACGGGAATTCACGAAAAAAAAAAGTTGGTGTAAAGTAAAAAACCCAACTTTCTTCGAAAGCACGTGTCAGTAAAGCAAGTCTATGTAAAGTTGTCAATCAACTTCTTGTAAGTGGTTTTTCCAGGTCGTCTGCTATTACAGCTTACTTCACTACGAGACAAACCTTCCCATTGGCTAACTGTATAAGTCACGTGGTTCATTCATTCACCACCGAATCATGTGACACAGTTTGGAAAGCAGACTATACAGTTAGCCTTTGATCCGTGCGCATGTTGAAAGGTTGTGGGTGCAGTCCGGTTTTGACACTCCGTGGTGCAATACAGCGATATATACGCATGGGTGAGGATAAGAAATCTTTGGATACTTGAAACATTTAGTTCTTCACGGAATTCTACCAAGACGGACGTCCTAAAGGAAATACCAATGAAAGACAAGGCTTGTACCAACTTTGTCTACATGCCGCTAAAGGACGATAAAGTTAGTTGTGAACGCTCGGGAAGTAGCGAAAAACTTAAAGGCCGTGAAAATGCGACGTGTTCAGACTTGGAAACGACGATTGTCAAGTCGAAAATTGTCGTGGTTGGTGATTGTGGCTGTGGAAAGACTACATTAATTCACAGATATGTCAATGGAGAATACAAAGAGGTTTGTATATTAATATGAAGCAATATTTTCAATGTAACTTATGTCAATTTTAATACTTTTTTATGTTTACTGTTTTATTATTTATAATTCTTTTTACATGGTTTTATGAAATCGAATTTCTTCATTTAAATATATAGATCTATAATTTATTTTTCAGTTTTGTTTTCAATTATTTTATTCATTTCAAGTCGACTTTTAAGCGACCACCTGTTTAAATCAGACTTCTGATTTAAGAGTTCAATTTATAATTTAATATAAATTACGAAACTATTAATCAACAGTGTGTATAAAACGTAACTTTTCGATACTGGATTGGTGTGGTCAGGCCAGAATGGGGGTGGGTGGACCTATGATTTTGAGGTTGCTTTCCCCTCCTGGTATTTAGCACTGATTACAAAAGTACTGATTGAGCAGTCTGAATTGGGAGCCTTCGTTTCCCATCTGACCCAGGCCTACTATCAGCTTTGCTCTTGCCTAGGTGTGGTCACCTGTTAATAACCACCTTTATTTTCTTCACAATCATCTAATTTAGTGTCATTTAACCTGCATCATGCAGCCACGTATCTTAAGAGGCCATCTTTTGTTACTCCCTCGAATGGCTATTTGAGACGGGTTTGATACTTAATTACTTATTAGATTATAAAGAAGTTGTAATCTGTATTGATAAGCATAACAGATAAATAGCATGTGTTAATAGTTAAATCTTCAGTGATGGTGATGTGAACTAAATGTTGGTTCAATAAAACGTCAAAACTTCGGTGAATAAGTTAATAGCCACATGTGATTAGGCCAGGACAGTGTAAGTTATGGGTTGGTGTGTGTGTCCAGTGGGCCACTTGGCATTGACCCACGATTTTGAGGGCTCTACTTCCCCTGGTATTTAGCATTGATTATAAAAATACTATGTGAGGAGTCTGAAATGGAGGACTACATTTCCCATCTGGCCTGTACCTATTACCAGCTTTGCACGGGCCTGTATTATATATATATATATATAATGGATTCAAAATAATGACAACACTTTAGGGATGTGTCTGACCTACTAGTAAGATTAAAATAAATTTTCAGTAATGTATACTTATCTGAACAATAATGTGTTAATAGTTAAATCAGATTTATGTACAGAAGTTAGATAAAACGGTAAATAATTTAGTATTCGATAACACACTAATTAGGACAATAAGTATGTCTTAAATATTCTGCGTATATATACAGATAAGGTAGTTAAATACAATCATTTATAAATTACTTAGATACAAAAAACTGTATTTGCAATTAACTCTTTTAATGTCACTGAAAAACGTTATATAAGTGCTGCATAGATAAAGTGCACCATGTATCAAAATTGTGTCTAAAGTACTATAGATTGCCCTAGAAATTCACGGCGGCAATCAGCAATGCCGATGTAAAATCTGTCATAAAATTAGTTTTAGCAGCATTTTAATGTTATCGCAAACATAATTATATTACTAGTATATTGTATGCTCATTATCTTGAAATTGTCGTCGCAGTGCCACAGCAAAGGGATTTAACAACGGCAGTTAAGTGCCGTGGCAAATCTGAGTTTTAAGAGCTGGCAGTGAAAAGGTTAATTACTGTATTAACTGTGTTCAGATAAAAAGGACTGTGTTAACATTTGAATCGTCATGATATTCGCATTCCTTGTATGTTCTCGTAAGACTGGTCTATCCATCAAAATGTCATCTATTTGATACAGTATAGACGAAGATGTTGATGCTCTGTCCTTTGTGTCTCATAAAAAAACTAAAACTTCCTGATATAACTTTTAAACTTCCCAGATGGAATGTCTGTAATGTGTCTCGTGCAGAAAGCTAGTGCTACACAGATAGTTATACTGAGTGCCTACAGGGATGTGTTTTGTCGTAATTGTAGATATATATCAAGCTATAGTTTAATGTGGTTTTGTAGGTGTGAATACATTTTTAGGTTGGGGAGAGGAGTGTCAAACATGTACGCACGTGTGCTTCATTTTACTGTGTTTTTGTGCTTGTAATTTAAAAACTATTTTTTAACGACTTCACTAGAGCACTTTTATTTATTAATCATTGGCTATTGGATGTCAAACATTTGGTTATTTTGACACGTAGTCAAGTTTGAGCCATTCTCCAACTGGTTTTGAACCACTATCATCAGCTTGAGAGTCCGATGTTCTACCGTTGGGCCACCGAGGCTCTGGTGCATTACCAAACCCCATCGGTGGAATCTTTGACTTGGTTGTTTACTGTAATTTAATAATGTCCTATTGTTAACGTCAATGTCTTCACAGCTTGAATCCTATCTCAAAAAGAAATTTGTGCTTGTCAGTTTCAGCCAGAAGGTAAAATGGGTAACATTTTAAATATTTTTAAAGTGGTTAAAACCAACTTACTCAGAAAAAATCTTTAATGTAACTCAATGACTGTCCCACATACACCATAGCACAAACCATGGCCTTGATAAACCAGATGTGGATCGCTGGTCTGTAGTTACTGCTGCGAACACATCTCTATAAACTGTCTATATTTCAACAGAAACATGCATTGTATTGTTCACGGATACTAATCGTATTGGTAACCTTTGTACTGAAAGGTTCTGGATTCCAGAAAACATATATATTTGTTTGTATAAAACGTCTAGCAGCCAGATTTAGTAGGTTACCAGAAACCAGACGTACATGCTATCGTTAATATATATATATACTACCGAGCACTATATTCTCTGATAGCGGACAGCAGGGACGACTTTGGGATGGGATGGGGCACTAACGGATCGATTATAAACTCTATAATTATATCAGATTTTGGTTACAATGACAAACATTAATGTATATAAAAAGGCTCACAAGTGGGGGACACGTTCCTTCCGATCCTCACCCCCTTTCCTATCCCCAATTCCTACGGCCATGGACAGTCCCGAATGAAAACTTTCCCAAAATAATAATAATTATAATAAATTTGATAGCACAATTCCAAGTGAAACCGTTTAACCCCTTAAAAGAACAAAAAGGGCTATATAGCCCTATGGCTAGTGAATTTGGTAAACATTTAAAAATTTACGAAAGAACCTACTTTTATATACGTCATGTACAATGTAGGCTAAGGCAGTCTTAACAGTTTGCTGATTAAAAAGGCACGTGTAACAGTAAACACCCATATATTACTAATATGATTCACAAATAGTACACAAAAATGCAATTATCAGGTTACAACATCTAGAGATAGGATATTTAGAACATGTTTTCAAGGTTATGGAAGATAGAAATGTTTGATATAGGTGCAAGCTACGGCAATGTTTTGACAGTCTGCTGATTAGAAAACCAGTCTTGAAACACATATATTAATGATAAAAAATGATTTATTTTTTGTTTGTTTTGTTTAACAACACCACGAGAGCACATTGATTTATTAATTATCGGTTAATGGATGTCAAACATTTGGTTATTTTGATACGTAGTCAAGTGTGGGGCAGCCTCTAATGGGTTTTGAATCACTGTCATCAGCTTGAGAGTCCGACGCACTACCGCTGGACAACCGAGACTCGGTATATAAAAATGGTAATGCATGGAAATTATATTTTAAATATGCCTGTGAATTAGGGGTAAGATGTTTCATGAACATTTCCATTCACGGTTATGAAAGATAGGAATGTTAGATATATACAATATGTATACATGTAGACCATGTCAATGTTTCAAAAGTATTTTTTAAATTTATAAAACAAAGAATTCCGTCAAGCGACCCCATATTTCTCATAATTTTATAATGCAATAATATGTTAATTGTTGTAATCGACTTGGCACCGCGGCATAACCGTAATACCATATCCATGTCCGAAATGTGGGCGCGTAGCTTAGACTCTATGACGTGACATTAGACTCGTGAGAAAAACACTTCATTTAATGCAATGGGAAACAGATGTTTTTGCACTCTAAAACAAAAAACAACACAAGCGTTAAACTGCTTCTTGTTGATCATCATGGGTGTGTAGAGGCTTTCTTGAGTTTTGGGGATCGTTTTGGAATATGATATTGTATCTGATCCTACAGATAGATGTTTCTAACTTGATAGGATTTTTGTATAAAATATAATCCAGTGATTATAATTATATGATAGAGCAATAAACATGTTGTTTTATGTCGGGTTTTGAATAGTATGTTTTATGTCGGGTTTTGAATAGTATGTTTTATGTCGGGTTTTGTATAGTATGCCATGTGAGCCTCTGTGGTCTATTGGTAGAATATTGGACTCTCAAGCTAAAGACAGTGGTTCAAACCCCGTTGGAGGTTGGCTCACACTTGACTACGTGACAAAATTATCAAATGTTTAACATCTAATAGTCGATGATCAATAAATTAACGAGCTCTACTGGTGTCGTTAAACTAAACAAACCCAACAAATTGTATAATATGCTACAACATAAATACACACAATGTTTTAAGTCGTTGATCATTGACTGCTGTTTTGTGTTAAACATTATTTGCGCTAAATGTACAAATACAAGATATCAAATAGTGGAGGTTTCAACATGGATATTCTGCTGCTGCGTTCAGTCATAGTTAATAATGCTTTAAATGTGAAGTCTGGTTCTGTTGGTAAATAAATGTACTTGTTTCTGGGTCGTCTTTTTTGGGTGGCCCAAAGCCTGTCTGCCACATTAGCACATTTTGCATGTTCTACCCTTTACACGATGAAACGATGAGAAATCACATGTATGTTGAAAGAAAGACATTTCATTTATGCGTTGTACTCAGTACGTTTTACTCCAAAGCAACTCCCCATGGTTATCTGACACTTGTAATTATTGTATGCATTCTGTTATCAGGATCTAGTTCACTTAGCAGAGTGTAACAGTTCGTCTCAAGTGCTTTGGTCGTAGTGAACTATAATTTTTTTTAATTGTTTGTTTTGAGGGTTTCTTTATTTTTTTATTTATTATTTAAAAAATTTAAAGACACCACTAGAGCACATTGAATTATTAACAATCGGCTACTGGCTGTCAAATAGTTGGTTATTTTGACACATTGTCAAGTGTGAGCTAGCCTCTAAAGGGTTTTGAACCACTGTCATCAGCTTGAGAGTCTGACGTTCTATCGTTGGACAACTGAGGATCTAGTGCATTATCAAACTCCCTCGGTGGAATCATTCTCTGACTGGGTTTATTCCCGTTCCAACTAGTGCCAATAACTGATACGTCAAAGGCAGTGTTGTGTGATTTCTTGTCTGTGTGAAACTGCATGTGAAAGATGCTTTGTTGCTATTGGGAAAATGTAGCGGTTTTCTTCTGAAGGCTACGTATGAATTACCAAATGTGTAATACCCAATAGTCGATTATTAATAAATCAGTGATTTAGTGGTATTGTTAAATAAAACAAAACAAAAAAACAAGCAATTTCAAAGAAATTGATGTATCTTGGCGAGGAGTGGAGCTATCATGTAACATTGCACTAAGATGTGAAATAGCAATTTGCGTTTCGTTAACTCATTGTGCATGTATTTCAGTTCGACTGTGTAAATACATTGGCGTAACAAGGATTTTATATGAGGTTTGCCCAACTCCACAGAAAGCAGTAATAGGATTGCAAGACAAATGGAAAAGAAGGTGTGATTGGGGAGTCTTTGACCTCATTCCCCCCTCCCCAAACCACCTCGCTATGCCAATATGTAAACATGTTTATGTTGAAAGCGAATTCTTTTGTAAATTTCTCTTCTTTTTTTCCCTTTTTGTGGAAATCTTCCAATGTCAGAAAATTTATCCAAAGATATTTTAGTTGCATGAATCATGTATACAGTGAAACCTGTTTATACCAACCACCCATATATATGTTATAAGCAGGTGGCTCTTTAATACAGGTTAGCAGTAGGGTGTATCTCGAAGTAGAGAGTTCACCTGAGATGCGATGGGTCATCGGATCGATCTTCTTCACCCAACCCATATTGTATATTTCTCTTTCCAGCCAGTGTTCCACAACTGGTGTAACAAAGGCTTTGGTATGTGTTGCCATCTGTTAAAAAAGCGCATATAAAATTTGTCTTTCTATCAGAAAGGGTAGGTGGTTTCCTTTGTAAACCACGAGTCGCAAACACCTTATATAACAGCTGCTGAATAAACAATGTGTTGGGTGTCATTAAAGAAACACTCTTTTCTTTCCTTATATAGATTGCAATACTAGTACATACATACATGTGTGTTATGAAGGGACATTTGGTGGCTATCGGTATGTTGCGTTTTACGACCTTTAATATGGGTAAACACAGCTATCTATATTCACCATGACACTTTAGATTAAGAACAGAGTATAGTAGTCGAGTGGATGTTTACCCTCCGGGCACGATAACTTTATTAATAGTTCATTGAACTCCCATCTTGCCTGTTACTAAACTTTATTTTTCGTTTTTTTTGTTTGTTTTATAAATACACGTAGGTACAACTATGCGATGTCAGATTACTCACTATGTTAATAACTCTACACGATAGTCTATGCTCACATCACTCATCTAAATAAAATAAATATTAGGAGAATGAAAAAACCCAACTCCTGAAAATTATACATGTACTGGTAAGCTAATCTGCTATGAGCAGGATGGGTTTTTTTTGTTTTTTTTTGATTTGATTACAAAACTATTTTTGAGATTTATAATATTGTAGGCGAGTCCAAAGTTGGGTACGACCAAATTATAATGGGGAAAAAAGGCTGCTTGTTGGATCTAAATTTGCTTTTCTAGTGATTGTTATAGAAATAAACTGACCTACATTGTATACTCCACCACATAATGCGATGTCGTACGAACATGATTATTTTATTTTCAAAACGGAAGTTAACACTTCTTGTTTCGGACTCTTGATCTCAATTTAACGTAGATCAGTGAGTGAACCTTGAACCGCCGGAGTAACGACAATATTGTTCAACACGCACGCGCTTCCGGTTCATTCCAGAGGTGCATGACGGTCTGGTTATTTATCTGCAGCGTTGTCAGAGTGAGCTGAGGAATGTCAGGATGATGACACGTACGTAGGTGGTGCAGCGTGGATACATACACTCAACCAAAACAGAACGTATGCATGTAGAACTATTTTTGTTTCATGGGGTGGTCACAGTAATGGTCAACTGGCAGCAAACACGTGCGCAATTCGTGCCGTATTAACCCGTGGCCGTGCCCTTGGGCTTTAGGGTAATTCGGATCCCTATCTGGTAAGAAAAATTGACATGCCCATAGTACCTGCGGGGCCCCTAGGTTTCAGGCTAGTCAGCCTAATGGATAACACTGCACTGTGCGTAATATGATATTATTGCACACGTACCTTCTCCTAAATGGTATATTTATCCAGTTCGATAATTTCTGCCATGAATGTCGTCTGGTTTATGAAATAAATAACTTGATTACATGCATACTTTCTTTTTTGGTTGAGTATACACTAGCATGAGAGCAAGATAACATGGCGAGAAGATATGGTTTTTTTTTCAAAACGAAGACAATGAAAACAGATTTTTATAATACAAAGAAAATGCATGGCTAGTGAAGCTACAGAGCTTTGTTTAAACAGAAGCTAATAAATGTTAATGTGAATTATGGTATTTGTGACATGGTATGCAGAAAGAAGTGAAATGTTTAACACAACTAGCAAATTGGGTAATCACTGACTATTAGGTGTCACACGTGGCATCTACGACAAATGGTCTACAAGACAAAAATAGATTTCTGATATTTTGTAAAAAAAAACCTGATATTTTCTAAAGAAATATTGCCCATAAAATGTTTACAATATAAAACATAAAAATACCAGGTATACATATGAAATCAAACTAGTGAGTCAGTATGTATTTTATTCTGAGTTGTGTTTTTATTTGTTTGTTTAACGCCATCACTAGAGCACATTGATTACAAATACTTGATTTTGACATGTAGTCTGTATGTGAAAGTGTGAGCCTGCTTCCAACGGGTTTTGAACCATTGTCTTCAGCTTGAGAGTCCTGTGCCATGATCATGGAGGCTCACTGAGCTTGTTCTGTTATTAGCCAAATTGGGCCACAAAATGTCTAGTATATATATGTAATAACGGTAACTAGAAAAACATCCATTTTATTTTCTGAATTTTGAAGATTTACGAATATTAGTAGTTCATCTCAATTCTGCCCTCTCTACAATGAAGCCAGGATAAAGCACTGGCCGAATGAGGCAACACTGGTTGTCAAGCTTTGAGGTTCCAAAGAAGACTTGATAGAGACAGCGGTTTTTCTCATCACAATCGGACTCCAAATCTAAAATATGATCAACTTTTGCTTGAACGCAGAAGAAGAAGTAGTTCATCATTGTATTGTGAATCAATAAAAGTTCTGTGACCGCTTGTGCCCCTCACACCGGTAGTGCAGATTGTTATTTCAACGCTTGGCACAGCAATGCATACATACATATATGTAATGTGTTAATGAAGTCATGTCAGTATGGACCTTGTGTTCCAGTTCACTGGTGGTCCTACATCTGCAGTGTATCATTGTTACCCTGGCCTTGCTTGCCAGATGTTGCATATTATTCTTTGCCTGGTGGCATGCACCAGTGTTTTCAAGGTTATCAGCGAAGGAATGTCTGGTTAACGACACCACATCAGCGGCTATTAGATGTCAAACATATGGTATTAATGACACATGATGGTCTTCAGAAAGTTATTATGAATGATTTCATGCTGTTATTCGAAAGAGGAGCCTAAAATTCCTTAAAATCCACATCTGTGTAAAAATAACACGTCTGATAAACAATTTAGGTGTCGTTTACAATTTTCGACATTTTTCTATTCATATTTCAACCTCAAACCCCCCTCCCCCACCACCACCACCTTCTCTACTTCCAATATATATATCATAAATTGAAAATTTTAAAATGTCGATTTTGTTAGGGATTCCTTTCGATATTTTAATATTCATTCGTATACTGGGCGTTATCTTCTAAAGGAAAATGTCGATAATTGTTAAGGACCCTAACCAAACCGAACTAAAAGTTATATAAAATAATTTTTTTAAATTTTTGTTTGTATGTTTTCTTTCAATACAAGGAACGGGACTCCTCTAAAAATAAAAATGTCCGAACGACGACGTCCAAGAGCCGATGATAAGATAACAATCAATGTGCTCTAGAGGCGTCGTTAAATAAAACAAACTTTACTTTTTTTCTTTCAATACCGTTCAATGGTGGTCCAATAAATTGTTATCCTGTTTTATTCTTCTGATGCTGTTAGTTTGATAAAAGAAACGTAGAATATTTTAAAGGTGGTTTTAGCAGAAACAGTTCTGTGTTTAATACGGAACAGAAAAGTAAACGATATGAGCAATCAAAACGGTTATTGGGCTAATTCAGTCTCCTACATAGACCGTGGATTGCAGGATACGGATATCATTTTCAGTATGGCTCCCTTGGACTTAATATGTGGAGTATAAATAGCTTCTATTACTACGGCTAATAGTAGTAATTTAGGCTTATTAAGTCGCGAATGCAGTGATGCTTCACCTAATGACTACCATAATGAATGCTGGGTAATATATCAAGTGACTGGCTTATAACTCTCCACTGCTCCATGTCTGCTGCCAAAGAGTGTTTTCTCATCAGATCAGTAATTATTCCATAATCCGGTTAGGCATCGCATGGGAGATAACTCAGATCGCGCGTGCTCTTTGCAGTGTGAATATACTCATATTCATTTCATTTGAGACTGTTGGTTGGAAGTATTTATTTTCGTGCTTATATCTAATTTAAGTTCAAACACGCTGTCCTGGAAACACAACCCAGCTTCCTGTGCTGTCTAACCAGGACAGAGCTTAGTGTTAGTAGGAGAGACAAAACCCGCCCTCCACACTTGTGGGTCTTCTCTTATCGATAGGCAGCAGAGGATCTTTTATATGAACTATCCCACAGACAGGATAGGACATACCACGACCTTTGATAAATCACGTGTTGACCACTGGTCGGTGTAAGTATTATATATCTTCTCATTGAGCCTTGCAGAGTCCGATACTTTAACCACTGCGCTACCAGGGCTTGTTCATTTGGGTCTATCAAGCTGGTATCATATTTCATGACCTTGCATTGCTTCACTGTAAAGCAAACATTTCGTTGACTTCTGCGGTCAGCGCAACGTAGTTTCTGAATAGCAACTAACAAAGGCAGGTTTATTGTCCGGCTTAAATGCTGTAGCTAATGATACAGACTCGTGAGCATGAACATGGTTTAATCAGAGTTAACAAAACGGCCCCAAGGCTAGGCCTATAAACACGGTGCTGAGCACAATGTTCTCATTCATCAGGTGGCAAATTAAAAGCCTGTATTTTTATTGTATTTTAAGCAATGACCCTTCAGTAGCAACGGGGTGGTTGGTATTCAGTGATAATCTCAGTTGTTTTTAATGGTTAGAAGTAATCATTAGCGGATCCAGGGGTTCAGGATCCCCTTTTCTCGAATTTTTCTTCTTCTTTAAAACCTTTTTCCGAGTGGAAGGACGTGAAAATTAACCATTTTCTCTCCATTTCCATACACACATCACTTTTGGACCCCCCTTTTTAGAAATCCACATTCGGACACCCCCTGCCCCCCTTTCCGAAATCCTGGATCCTGGTAATGACCCGCAAGCAACTAAATACGCGCACCACGGGATTATTAGTCAGTGAATGTCGACATGGCATTTTTCTGAAATAAATATTGCAGTCAGCTATACCACGGGGTAGTCAATAAATAATCACCTCAGAATTGTTAGTTTGTATTGTGTTTGAAGTAATGACATGCCATCAACAGATATGTCAATGGAATGACGACCTCAGAGTTATTGGAGTTTGTTATTATTAATATTATTTTAATGGTGCCCATTAACAGATGTACCACAGGATAGTTGGTCAATGAACGATGACTAATACTTCTATTTGTGTTTTTACGAGTAACCCTCCATTAACATCGCTTTACCACAGAGCTGTAAGTTAATGCCAAATAAGCTCAAACCGTTCTCATTCACCAGGTGAGAAATAAAACGCCTGTAGTTTTGCTGTGTTGAACGTTAAATGAAATGAATGATGAAAAGAAATCTGTTTACGGATCGTACATAACCTCGTGTTTCTTTAATCATGTAGAGAGACTTAGTGGTCCAGCGTTAGAACGTCGGACTCTGACGCTGATGACATTGGTTCAAAACCCGTTGGAAGCTGGTTCTCACTTGACTACGTACCAAAATAACCAAATGTTTGACATCCAATAGCCGATGATTAATAAATCAATGTGTATTGGTGTCGTTAAACAAAAAAACTAAAACTTTAATCATGTAATGTACTGTACCTCGATAATAATGAATGATGGAATCTAAAGAAATCAGTTTTGGTGAATGTAATACCTGCTAGTCCTCAGACTAGCATCATTTAAAAGCTAACTCGTACCCCATCGATTATTATTCGCCTGAAGCGTAGTAACACGAGCAGTTAGTCAATGAAAGAGGACCTCAAAGTTGTTCTCATTCATCGGGTCAGAACTGAAAAGCTTTATTTTTTTATTGTTAGATATATCACAAGATATACCAAGGAACAGTTTGTCAATGCATGAGATCTTAATGTTTTGATTTCTCGAGTCAGAAATTAAAAGCCTGTATTTTTTTATTGTTAGAAGCAGTGCTCCTCCGTAACTCAAAGTATATTACCGAGCAGTTAGTCAACGCGTAACGACCTCAAAGTACAGTTTATTGTCTGCAATTAGAGACTGAATATACTGCTACATAGTGCTAAGTAAAGCAAGCAAGACAATAACAACCGACCGCCCCACTGCGTCCAGTCATGATGTTTGAAAAGAATAGCTTGATGGGTTGCTATAAACTGCGGGTTATGGATGACAGGGTCTGCAAACCTGCTGGTGTAGCTCAATAAACCACAACGAGCCGTGCTTGACAGATGGGAAACTATTCACGGCAATATCGTCCCGAAATAAATCCAGTCACTTCTTTTCCTACTTAGCAGGTTCATCCGCTCACCTGTTCGGGTTCGTCCAGGTGTTTTAATTGTCATGTTGCTGGCTGCTGCTCTACCATCTTCAACTGACTGCTGATGTATTTAAAGAAAAAAAAGGATAGATATTTCTTTAACGATCACCCTCTTGCCCTACAATACAAACAATATACATCAGCTATTGAGGGTCAACCTATATTTAAAATAAATTTAAAATATATAAGGTGATTTACAATATTGCGAACTATTTACATGTACAATAATGATATTATATATCTCAAGCGTAGCTAGCGTGAGCAGGATTGTTCCCACCCCCCACCCCATGATATT
>JAULBS010091683.1:0-32678 GCA_032355785.1 Symmetromphalus regularis | reverse complement strand
ACCCTACTCCAACCCGAATTTCACTCGACCCTTGATTTAACTCTAACCCTACTCCACTCCTAACTTCACTCTACCCCTGATTTTATTCTAACCCTACTCCAACCCTAACTTCACTCGACCCCTGAATTTACTCTAACCCTACTCTACCCCTAACTTCACCCTCCCCCTAATTTCACTCTACCGCTGATTTTACTCTACTTTTACCTTCACTCTCCCCCTGCTTCCTTGACCCCATCTCCCTGCCCTCACCCACCCTGTGCCCACTCCATCCCTGTTCACTCCCACAAATATTAATCATGGCTTTGTCCTTGGACTATTTGTTACTTGAATTAAATGATTTTCCTAACTGAAATGATTTGAGAAGTTGATATTATTTTTACCATAACATGATGCATTCATTTTTCATTCATTTCATTTTTCCCTGACCATACTTCTATGATGTAATGTGTTGTATGCATGTTTTGTCGTAATTGTCACATCTTCGTCAAACTGTCGTATCGTGTGACATCTGTCATGTTTTGTCTACTGTTATTTCCTCTATGTTTAGTGAAATTAGTCTTCATGTCTCTAATTGACTCCAGTTAGTCCATGTCATTCACTCACTCTGTTTCCTTCTAGCATGAATAACATGTTTAATAGTAAGTTAAAAAATAGTTTAATATTTCTTGTTATATTAATGTATTATTTGTTTTATTTTGTACTTATTCATGTTTTGCATATTTTTAAATTTTAATTTTCATAACATTTTTTTTTTCAATTATGCTGTGTCGAACATGTTATTTTTGTTTTGTGAAACTACTGATATTAAAATTGTGTTTGTTTTATGATATAAAGAATTATATATTATATATTATTATATTATTTGTTGATATTTTATAAATACTGATAAAAAAAGTTTTTAAAAATGGCATAAGAGTAAATTTCATTCTATTGTAATAGGATATATGTAAGAATATTTGTACAACAATACAGCATAACATTGTTTTCAGTAATGACATACTGGTAAATTGCATTTCATGACCATGTGATATGAGTCATGTAAGAACATTTGTACAACAATACAGCATAACATTGTTTTGTTTCTTAGTAATAACTTACTGGTAAATTGTACATGTATTTGATTACCATAATTTTTATGATATGAGTCATGTAAGAACATTTGTACAACAGTACAACATAACATTGTTTTAAGTAATAGCATACTGGTAAATTGCATTTTATTGTCCTATCAGTTAGTTTATGTTTATTATTACTGACATGCAGTTCAAAAGTGTGTGCTGTTCTTCAGTCTGTTATAAAATGAATGTCATTTGTCTTAGTATTATTTGGAGGCAAGATTTTTTAATAACACATTCACTATACAGTATTTACAGGCATCAGTTATAGAAAGTTTATACCAAAAAAATAAAGAATAGAACTTGGTTTTTCTTTAATGAAATTAAAAAAAAAAAATTTTTATTAATTGTCAAAAAATATTTTATAAAAAAATACTATACTTCACCAGATAGAATACTTTATATCTGAACATGGGTAATATGGCCATTGTTTGTTTATTTATTTACTTATTTATTCATTTATTTATTCATTTATTTACATACATACATATTTTTTTTTAATTTACTTACTTACATACTTATTTATTTATTTATTCCTAAAATCATTCACATTTGTGTAAAATATGGCATGTATCCTAAAATGGATAACATTCTAATATGGCAATTGCAAACAGATGCATCATACTTGTGCTCAATATTTTACATTTAGTATAAAAAGTTGAAAACAATTATAATCTTTATACTTATGTATGCACTATTTTCTTTTTTCATGCTACAGTAAAAGATTTGGGTAAGATCATGAGTATAGGTATTTGATGCTATGTATATACACAGCTGCCTAACGGCGTACAGCTTAGTCATAATATATTAATAAGTGCAAACTTCCCAGGTGTATGGGTTACCTAACGTACTTACAGACGAAATGTGCAGTAGCTATTTTTAGATACCCTTGGCTATGTAGTCAGTCACAAGGGCATGGTTTTTTTATATATATAATATATACATTTACATGTATTCATTTTGTTTATTACGATTACTTATCTTTATGTTTATTTATGTTGTCTGGTTTAATTTTAACTTTTTTTGTTTGTCAAATGGCAGAATTAGCCGCTTCACGCATTTATGAAATAACTTGGTATGGTGTGTGAATGTAAATAAAAAATAAAGTTTAACGATCTAACAAAATAAATCCTGTGTGATTGTGTTTACTTATTGCATTGTTTTATAATAAGTTTATTAAAAGTTAACTTATTTAACACTTGCTAAAATTTTCACAAAACAGTTCAATGATTTCCACATTAAATTAATATATATTTGAATACAGAGAGCAGATTGTTTTAAAATAAAATACAGTTAGCTGAAACCTTTTACTAAACTATATTTTCATAATTTCCTACATTTCAGATTCTCAATGAACATGTACACAATTTTTTTAAAAGAACTATTACTAAAGAGAATGAAAAAAAAAAGCTTTGTTTCAACTCATTTTTGCTTTAATTAAAAATAACACCTGTTTTTAAAGGTGTATGAATCTGGTATGTTAACATTATTACACTCTGTGTTTGTTTCTTTTATGTTCAAAGGTTTTTAACATGTATCTTTAAACTATTTCACAATATTTTTGAACATGTATGTTAAGTTTTAAGCACTTACATGTACATGTATGTGTTCAAACAGTTTTGAACAACTGTAGATATAAATGATCAGATTGCTAATTGATGGTTTAGACACATTGTTGACAACTGGACAAAATGTTGACACTCATAGTTAGTTGATGGTTTGGACAAAGTGGTGACACACACACACACAGACAGTTAATGGTTTAGACAAAGTGGTGACAGACACAGTTGATGGTTTGGACAAAGTGCTAACAGAGACAGCTGACAATTTAGACAAAATGATGACAGACAGTTGATGAGTTTAGCAAAGTAAATTGATGATTTAGATAATTGACACAGACAGACAGTTGATGGTTTAAACAAAGTGCTGACAGTAAATTGATGGTTTAGATAAAATGTTGACACACAGACAGTTGATGGTTTAGATAAAATGTTGACACACAGACAGTTAGTTGATGATTTAGATAAACTGTTCACACACAGACAATTAGTTGATGGTTTAGACAAAGCATTGACACAAACAGACAGACAGATAGTTAATTGATGGTTTAGACAAAGTTGACATACACAGACAGTTAGTTGATAGTTTAGACAGTGTTCACACACACACAGACACAGTTAGTTGATAGTTTAGACAAAGCATTGACACACAGACAGTTAGTTAGTTGATAGTTTAGACAAAGTGTTGACACACACAGAGATAGACAGTTAGTTGATGGTTTAGACAAAGTGTTGAAACACACACATACAGTTAGTTGATAGTTTAGACAAGAGTTGACACACACAGACAGTTGATGTTTTAGACAAACTGTTGACACACAGATATTTGATGGTTTAGACAAAACGTTGACACACACTGACAGTTAGTTGATGGTTTAGACAAAACATTGACACACAGACAGACATTTAGTTGATGGTTTAGACAGTGTTGACACACACAGACAGTTAGTTGATGGTTTAGACATTGCTTACTTTCAGATGAGAACACTTACCAACCTACATACGTGTTCCCAGATGATATCTCAGATACTAGATCTGAGGAAGGTAGGGGAGACAACTCTGTAGACATAGAACTCTGATTCATGGAGATTTCCTACATAATCTGCATCTCGATGCATGATCCATCTAACCCAAATATCTACTCACCTCAACCTATAAGATCTCTCTCTCTCTCTTATAGCATGTCTTGATGCAAATTAACTTTTATCAGTTACAAATACAGCATGCTATTTCACTTTAAGACATTTCGACGAGGAATAAAATGTATTATGTATGGTTTTAATGTATGGAATATGTGTATGTAATATATTAATACACTGTTAATAAGTTAAATATATATTTTATATTCAAAGTAAAACAAGAAGTGTAAGATTTATTTATAAAATGTAATAATAAACATTTAAGGTAAGAGATATTGATGTACAGTCAAACTTTGTTATCTCGATGTTGAAGGGATCAAACTCATTAGGTATAGGTAAAGTTACCACAAAACAAATTCCATGATGTCTTAAAACAGCCTTTAAACTCAGAAAGCCCAGGTTTAGTATCCCAGATATGTTCTTATTGATTCTGCATGTAAATGTGGTGAATAGTTTTCATCTGTTTAATGTTAAATATAATAATGAAAAATATATTTCCCTGAAATAAATACATTAACTATAATACATTATTTCATATCTACATTATGTTTTTGTTTCCAAGGTGTGGTGGTAGCTATATACTGCATTTTTCAATACCTGAATTTATATTTTTTTAAATTAAATTATTATTTTATTTCATTTTTTAATTATTTAAAAAATATGTATACATATTTTTTGTAGTTTTTTTTATCCCGTTATATATCGATACCTCTGAAATTAAAGTATATCTATAATATTTGTATATAAATTCATCAGAAAAATGTATTAATATTGTGAAAATATCTATTTAAATAATTTCTTAAGGAGAATGAAATTGAAAAGCTGTGTTCCAGTAGGTTAAATTATAGGATATATGCTGGATAAAATATTTTTATACCTTGAAATAAAGTGAACCAGTCGTATGAATCTACAGATCTACTTGTATGGAAGTCTCTACTCTATCAGAGTGGTAGAACAGAAAATATCTAGAGTTAATAAATGGTTACAGTTAAAACTAGAACACTCTTCATTGTGAAGTTAATAATGTAGTTATATTTAAAATTAGAATTTTCTAGTTTGTGGAGTTAGTAACTTATTTTCACTTAAAAGTAGAACATTCTACATTATAAAATTAGTAACTTAGTTTTAAAAAAAAGAACATTCTACTCAATATTAATTAAGGGAACATTTCAACAAAAGTTCTACAAGAAACTGTATTTTCTATGTATTTGTACTTGATCACAACAAACCAATTCCTGCTGTTGATGCTTAAACATATACATATATATATTTGTTGGTATTTTAACAAATACAGAAATGTTCAATAGTTATTTAGATTTTTCTTATGCAATATTTTAATTCTTAGCATTTTCTCAGAAATGTAATTTAGATTATCTTCTTTCTTTTGAATGTTATTTAGATTTTAATTTTCAGTATTTTCTTTTAGACAAATAATTTAGATTTTAATTTTCCATTTTTTTATTTTGAATGTAATTTAGATTTTAATTTTCAATCTTTTCTTTTGAATGTTTATTTTTTCTTTTATTTTCTAGAAGTGATCAGTTTCTAGTACATTATAGGATATGAATATAAATATTACCAGTTGTTTATATATGACTAGTTGTGTAAATGACACTCTTTGTAATATCACAACTCTACAAAGTTTTAAATGAATGTTTTTTTCTGCTTTTTCTTGTCATGCAGGTGCTTGTCAGTCTTTTTTTTTATATAAGAGTTCACGATAATAATTAAAGACCAGGCACGGCGGAAGCAAGTCATTGGAGGGTGGGGGACTAACAGATCTAGGTGGGTGTGGGGAGCAAACAGATCTAGGCACAAAGCATTGAGTTTAAACTGGATACACGGTTATGCTTGATTCAGAATTATTGAGGAGGCTAGCAGCCTCACTGGTTCCACCGTGCCTGAAGACAGATGTAAAATATAATTTATAGAATCACAATTTGTTATTAGTTTTCAGAATAGTAAACCTTCAACATTAATTTACAAATACATTCTACAGTGTTAAAACACATTTGTTTCTTTCACATTTTACTTTTATTTGTCATAGGAAAAAACATTTCTGGGACAAAAACAAAAATGAAGGTTTTTAATTGAAACTTTTTTTAAATATATAACTGTGTTCTGTTTTATATGTTCTTGCTTATTTTTTAAACTGTAAAGCATGTACCATTTATACATATATTTGTGTGTCTCCCTATAATATTGGTTTACTCTTTTTCTGTCAGTTTTGATAAATTATCTCACCTTTGAATGTTTTACCACTTTTAATAGTGTATGAATTATCTCCCCTGGCCAATGCAGATAAAATTTATTTTACTAATTTAATAATTTGTATAAAGTTTATATTATATTCTTTATAGCTATTACTGTTTT
The DNA here is from genome assembly GCA_032355785.1 of Symmetromphalus regularis. Lineage (NCBI taxonomy): Eukaryota > Metazoa > Mollusca > Gastropoda > Neomphalida > Neomphalidae > Symmetromphalus > Symmetromphalus regularis. The sequence continues at coordinate 26,492 of JAULBS010091683.1, read as the reverse complement.
GATATAACCCCCTTCTGTTGAGATGTTCAGTAATTACTATGTTTGACAGCATCAGTTTTGTCTTGGGTAACACTTTAGGACAGATAATTTTTACAATTCATAAATCTCCTTTGTTCTTTATTTGCAGATCATAATTATCAGCATGGTAAATCATCAAACATAGGTAAGTAGGTGATTAATTTTGATATTAAAACAGATACATTCAACGATTTATTAAATTTTAATATATCTGGGATTTTAAAGTAAAAATAAACTAATGAAGAAAGAAGTGGTGTCCTCTGTAATTTTTTAGGTGTCTTCAAAATACTGAATAATATTAGGCCAACCTTTTTACTTATTTCTCATTATGCATCTATAACATTAGAAAAAGAAATAATTTAAGTGTTTTCTAATGTTATTTTTATTAGCAGTTTTAAAATGTTAAATCTCGTCAATTGCTTTAATGTGATAGAAAATAATCCTTTATGTAGGAATCGTTAATGAAAGAATTTCAGATACAATAATTTGTTTTTATTAGTTGCTTTAAAACACTAAATATAGTTGGTTCCTTTAATGTGGTAGAAGATGATGTAATTCTGTAGGAATCTTTAATGAAAGAGTTTCAAATACAATATTTAGTTTTTATTATCTGTTTTAAAACATTGAATCTGGCTGATTGCTTTAATGTGAAAGAAGATAATATTATTCTGTAGGAATCTTTAATGAAAGAGTTGCAAATATAGTATTTTGTTTTTATTAGCTGTTTCAAAACATTAAATCTAGTTAGTTTCTTTAATGTGATACTGATAGGAGATCTTATTCTGTAGGAATCTTTAATGAAAGAATATCAAATACAATATTTTGGGTTTTTTTTGCAGTTTTAAGACATTAAATCCAGTTGGTTCCTTTAATGCTATTGAACTTCATACACATACGATATATCTTAGCTGTATTTGATCAAGTGTCAAAAAATATTTATCACCATCCATAAATTCACTCTCATATGTTATCAGCAACTTTTTTAATCCAGTAAATGAGAAGAAATTTCTTTGAGGCCATTCAATGAATAACCTGTTTTCAACAGTTTGCTTTTCAAAGTAATTACGTTATAAAAAGTAGAATGATATAAACCAGATGAGCCAGTTTTCAAAGAAATGCCTTCACTTGTTTTCTTGGCTGGATTCCACATTTCTTAATTGGCCAGCCTGGTTCAACTGTTCATATGAACTGTAAAAATAAATAAAATGCAACAAAATGAATAGGAACAGATAAATATAAGCAGATTCAGGAATTTTGGAAGGAGGGAGACAAAGATATTTTAAAGAGTTTTGATATTGAGAGTGTGTGTTTCTAATGTTACTTACAACTAAATTTTAATGCAGAAAAATAAAAGTTGCTGAGGAGTAAGATCCCCTTAGAACCACAATATCACATACAATGTACCAACATTAAACTGGCAAATTCATGAACTGGTTACATATAGTTTAATCTTTTTTTTTTTTAAACAACAAATATTTAAAGCATTTCATAGCAACAGGCTGTCAACAAAGGGCACTCCAAATGTCTAAAAACCAGTGTTACTTTTGAGTTAATTTAAAATCCAAGATGGCTACCATTGTCTCTGAATAGCCAAATATTTTTTGATTTCTCAAAATTTATTGAACAGATTGTTTTTTAAATTTAGTATCATGAGCAAGTATTGTCAATGTTTGGAAAAATTTATACTTTAAGACTTACAATTGTCCCATTTTGTTCTTATAAATAATTCATGTCTGCATGATACGTGTAGGGTCCATTCTTAGTATAGCAACCACCCAATAATACCAAAAGTGGTTGTTATGAATAGGTTGCTGTTATAAATAGGTATTTGTACTATGAATGGATACTACTAAAGTGGTTATTATAGACAGGTTGCTGTTATAAATAGGTATTTGTACTATGAATGGATACTACTAAAGTGGTTATTAAAGACAGGTTGCTGTTATAAATAGGTATTTGTACTATGAATGGATACTTCTAAACTGGTTGTTATAGACAGGTTGCTGTTTTATACAGGTGGTTGTTAAGAGTTTTGAATGTATTATGATGAGAATTGTGTTTTTCAGATGATTCTGGGTACCGATCAGAACCGGAAGGAAAGTTTAAGAATCTCTACAAAGGCCGAAACCGCAGCCTCTCCGAGTGGGAGAAGAAGGAACCTAGAAGACAGTAAGTTATTCTTCATACTTGATACCAATAGGGGTCATAATAGGGGTCATTCACGATGGTCATCATTTATCTTTTCATAGAAAGTAGGCAGGAATGGGTTGATGTGTTTGTTTAATGACCCCTTATTAAATTGTTAATTAAAATCCTATAAATATTCAGCATTTGAAGAAGCACAATTATGGTTTGTGTGAATAGTTATGTATCAGTAATTATAAAGAAACCCCTTACATTTTATACAAATCAACAGTTAACAAATGGGCATCACTTTAATTTATTTTCTTTGCCATACAACATAATTTGAGTCTTTTACTGTAATAGAAAAGTAACTCCCAATAGCCAATGTTTACTTTTTGTGCTGGGGTGTTGTTAAATAAATAAATAAATAAATATAATAGAAGTGGGCCTCAGTGGTCCAGTGGTAGGATGTCAGACATTTAACCTGAAGACTGTGGTTCAAAACCCATTGGAGGCTGGCTCACACTTGACTATGTCTCAAAGTATATAATTGTTTAACATCCAATAGCCAATGATTAATATATCAATGTGCTCCAGTGGTGTCCTTAAACAAAACAACAACAGTTTAGTTTTTACCATAATAGGTCATATTAACTCTTAATGCACAACATATCATTATATTTTACCATAATAGGTCATATTAACTCTTAATGCACAACATATCATTATATTTTATCAGAGTCTAGACCATCTCTAGTTAATCTGCTCACATTGAACCAGTCTATATCAGTTGACTGATCGTATCAGTTTATGCTTGTAATATTTTATATACTTTCTTCTGGCTTTCAAACAAGTTGAGGACTGTCAGCAAGGTTGCCAGGGGATCTTGTTGGTCAGTTGGTCAATATTTATCAATTGTTTTATTCAAAAATAAGAATGATATGAAAGAATTGCAAAGATGAAAAGGGACATTGAAACTCAACATATATCACTTGACATATGAAACTGTAAAATTATAGCCAGTGGTGTTGGAAGGTGCCAAAAAGTGGGAGGGGGTGCACACACAGACACATACATATATTTACATTGGAAAATGAATAAATATATACTAAATATCTAAAAAGTGGAGAAGCACATGCCCCTTTCCTCCCCCCCTCACCTCCACCTACTGGTTTCCTACGCCAGTGATAGCAATTTTAGATTTGATATGTCATTACCTGCAGGTTACCAGGTCCCTATTTTGTGGCAACCTCCATGGGTTATTTTGATTCCTGTTACTAAAGTAGATTGATAAGCACTGTTTATTATTATTGAATTTTTATATGAGCTATAGAACTGGAACAAAGGAAAGTCATTAATCATCTGTGTTTCTTCGTGTTGTGTTTAATGGGGTTTTCTCTATAGGAGTATTGATTGACTCTCCGTAACACAATTTGTGAAGCTGTTGCATATCGAGGGTATCACACGGCTCATTACTACTGTAAGAAGTCAGTCATTAGTCAGATTAGAATAACAAGGAAGGAGATGAAAATAAGCAATTCATTTTGTATGAACAACCTAGTAACATATTCCATTACTTCATGATATGGTAATTATTATACTTTTATTAGAAGTTATCCAGTTTACCATGACAGAAACAAATTGTTTTTAATAAAATACACTTTATTCCGATCTTCTTGTTATTGGATGTTTTATTAGTGTTTCATTTATAATTATATTTAACACAAAATGTGGATCAAGAAAACAATGCAGTTATCCCCATTAAACCCCATTTTTTACAACTTTATTTTTAATTTTTTTAATTATGAAAACTGCTATTTACTTTGAGAAAACAGTATGGATTACCTTTGACAACATAACTCATCCACCCAATTTAATATAAAATTATCCAATGAAAAATATGGTTATAATATTAGTTGTATTAGAATATGTTATAATTCATTGCAGTTTCTCTTTGTGTTGCTGCTAAAGTTCTAACCAATGAAAAATATAGTTATATATTAGTTGTATTAGAATGTGTTATAATATTTGTCGTTATACTTTGTGTTGCTGCTAAAGTTCTATCCAATGGAAAAATGGTTACATATTAGAATATACGGTGTATTATAATACATTGTCATTACTCTTTATGATGCTGCTAAAGTTCTATCCAATGGAAAACATGGTTACATATTAGAATATACGGTGTATTATAATACATTGTCAGTACTCTTTATGACGCTGCTAAAGTTCTATCCAATGGAAAACATGGTTACATATTAGAATATACGGTGTATTATAATACATTGTCTTTACTCTTTATGATGCTGCTAAAGTTCTATCCAATGGAAAACATGGTTATATGTTAACTAGTCATATTAGAATATAACACATTGTCATTACTCTCTTGTTGCTGCTAAAGTTCTGAGACGGCCTTAGACAGGTATGGGTTAATGAGTGTTGTGTCGCGTCTAGACTGACATGGGTTAACTGTTGTCTTGTCATGGATGATTGATTACTTTATGCATGTTAGAGGTTATCTAGATCTCGGGAATGTGGCTTCAAGCTATTACAAGATTATCATGATAAGAAGATTAAAACATAATCTAATTCTATATTTTTTAAAATCTATACATCTATATTGGTTTTTCGTTTGTCTGAAAGGTTTTTTGTTTTTTTAAATTATCACCTTATGATGTGTGTGTGTGTATGTATGTGTATGCATGTGTTGGTGATTTAAAATTATTTTGTGCACAGTCTTCCATAGAAAATAAGCTTAGGAGTACATGTATATGTTCAAACAAAATGTGATCATTTTAACATAATCTACCTTTATATTTTTTAACAATTCATTCATCCAATATATTTTTTATTTTATTTGTCTCAAACATTCTTTTTTGAAAAGATGATAGCCTTATCAATATCATATGATTAAAACTATTTTTATTTTACAATTTATACACTTAGTCTTTGTCTCATTCAGCTTAAAATTCCACAGAAAATGAGATTGGAAGTATATATAAAACGTAGATGTTCAAACAAAATGTGATTGTCAGGTCAGGTCATCATTTTGACCTGTTTCCATGTACAGTATGATTCGGGTATGCTCCTCCCCCACCCCCCAATCCCCCCACCCATGTCCAGTATGGTCTGGGTATGCTCTTCCCACCCAAGACCACCCCACCCCACCCAGCCCCAATGTCTTAAGACTAGGGTACCAGGTCTGGTGAGAAATGTGATTGTTTAAAATTAAATACTTAATACAATGACAATTAGAAATCCACAGAATAGATCTTTACACAGAAATGTGATTTCAGTAATGGTCAGTGTCTTTTCTAATTTGTAAATTTTCTCTCATTATAATTAAACAAAGTTCACATTATAGACTCTGGTTTCTGTAATTTGTTAATGCTGACTTATTTGATTAATCTTGATGATTTTGTTAATTTTAATTTCTGATGTAGATTAATCACATTGTTTTCAGCACGTGTGGTGCTACTTCAATTATGCTAACGAGTTTTCTCCCCTACCTCATTATTACTGACACGATCCCGTCTCTCACACCTGCTGAGTTCTCCATTTCACTGGACATTGTTGAGTGGTCAAACTGTTTAACAATGGACTATCACTGACCTCCAGCACCAGGGCGTGGGTTTTCTGTAATTGTTAGTGGGGTGATTGGTAGAGGGATGCTGGCAAGATCAGGTTACTGATAACCAAAATAATCATCTTAAAACTGGCCATGGCAGTGGTTAAGCTATCAGACTAGCAGTTAGTAGATACTGGGATCAAATCTCAGTCAATACAAGGAATTTTTAATCTTAGAATGAGTGTAAAAATTTCTGAAAAGGGGGGTAGTCCAAAAGTGAATAGAAGTGGGGGAAAATTTTCACATCCACTCGAAAAAAGGTTAATTTTTTTTTTAATTCGAGAAAAGTGGTTCTTGACACCATGGAACCCCCTGGATCCACTGCTGTGATTTACAAAATATACTTCATGTTATAATTACTTTCTAACAGTCAACAGAATTTTTAATCCCAGAATGAGATCCATAATGCTCAGTGGATATGTGTATACCACATACACTGACCAGTGGTCTAAAACTGGTTGATTAAAGACTGTTGTATGTGCTTTCCTGACTGTGGGATTATGCATATAAAAGATCCTTTGCTGCTTATCAGTAAGAGTAGCCGCATTAGTGTGGCGGCAGCAGGTTTCATCTCTCCTACTAACACTAACCTTTGTCCTGGACAGACAGCACATGAAACTGGGCTGTGTGCCTAGGACAGCATGCTTGAACCTTAATAGGATATAACAATGAAAATAAACACAACCAATCAACCTCATCTTTATTTGAAATTGTATGTTAAAAATAGAATTTTTCCATACACTTATTGCCATAATTGTTCTCATTTTGGGTATGCAAATAAAAAAACTGAGAAAATATAAATTTAAATATTTAGCAAGTCTCAGTGGTTAGTGGTAGGACATTGGACTCTCAAGCTGAAGACAGTGGTTCAAAACCTGTCAGAGGCTGGATCACACATTAAAATTACCAAAAGTCTGACATTCAAAAGCTGATAATTAATAAATCAGTTCCTTTAGTGGTTTTGTTAAATAAACTGAAAAATAGAAGAAAAACAAATCCATATTTATACTAACATTCTCAGATTATCTTAAATTGCTGACAAGGGTGTGACATTACAGATATTTTTAATACATTTTCTTTTTTAAAATGAAAGAATTTACGTTATTTTTCTTTAGCTGTTATTCATATTTTGTTTGCTGTAGAAGTTGACAGTATAATGAAACATAAATACATGTGTTTAAATGATTAATTTCAGTTAGGTTATGAATAAAGGCAGCTGTTTATGTAAATCAAGCTGCTTGATGAAATATTGCATAATAATAATTTTCTATTTGTGTTTTTCTATTACAAATTATAAACTTTCTTGTATAACTCTTGCATGTCAGTATTTATAATTTGAAGAATTCAGTAGTATTGCATGATAAATGTTTGTTTAATAAACAAGTCAGTATGTTGGTGCAGCTGTAGTGGTTATCATGACAACTTGGCATCCATCTGTTGTGAAAATTCCATACAAGATAAGTTTTAAACATCTTCGTGATTATTTCTAGTTTAATATTCAGCATGTACTAGAAGATTTGAAGAAAGAAAACAGGCTTCTGTAGTTGTACTAGAATTCCTATCTTCAAACTAGTTTTTTGTTTTGTTCATTAATAAATAATATAAAAACAAATTAATAAAAAACTATTTAGCTAACAGTAATGTCAGTAGTTATAAAAGTAATCTTGATGTAACATAGTTTTTTCTCTTCAGAAGTTATATTAATAAATTATATAAAAATAAATTAATGAAAACTATTTAGCTAACAGTAATGTCAATAGTTATAAAAGTAATCTTGATGTAACATAGTTTTTTCTCTTCAGAAGTTATATTTCATCCAGGCAATAAATCTGGTATCACAGAATTTCTTTATTTCTACATGTAAATAATTCATCCAGGCAATAAATCTGGTATCACAGAAGCTCTATGTGTTTGAATTATGATTTTAGTATCAAACTGAACATTTTCAGATATTTGAATTATATTTCAGTATATTTAGCCCTTTAAGATGTGTTTGAAGTAGCATGATCTTTCAAATCTAGGTTCAAAGCACCTATATGGGTTTCTGAATCATGAGTTTAGTCCGAAACTCACCATTTTAAAAAATTACAATTATTTGAATATGAAACTTCAAATTCAGTATGTTTAGCCCTTTAAGATGTGTTTGAAGTAGCATGATCTTTCAAATCTAGGTTCAAAGCACCTAGATGAATTTCTGAATCATGATTTTAGTCTAAAACTCACCATTTAAAAAAATTACAATTATTTGAATATGAAACTTCAAATTCAGTATGTTTAGCCCTTTAAGACATGTATGAGATATCATGATCTTCCAAACACATAGAATTTCTACAGTCTACATGAAGACTAATAAAGCTTGATGATGTCATTTGTATGGCTTGTCATGTCAATGTCTCCATACCTTTTGGAAAATCGAAAGATTTATAAGCATTTATGCTAATTAGTCACTTTCGCCCCATCTACATCAGTGTACATTTTTGATATGTTATCTAGAATGGTTTTAAGAGTAAGTTAAAATACAAATAAATTCAGTGGCATTTGTTTTTAAGTTAGACCATTTTTTAAACCTTTTTTACTATTAGATTGACTGGACTATCTGAGCAATAGGCTCCTTGAATGTGGTTGCTAGTAAATGTAATTTTGTATTGTTTGTCATACAGATGTCTACTTGATTCAATTGCTGGTGATAATATGTGTCAATTGCTGTCATTATTGAGAGAGTTTCCCCCACACAACATTATCACGTCCTAGTTCAGTGTAAACATCATCATGAGCTGGATGATTGGTGATGGACAAAGGTCAATGATGAAATGTCACATACAGTATACATACACTACTATAGAATGGGTTTAACAAGTTCCTTCAGATCATGCATTCTTTTATATAAGGACCCTCAGTGGTCCAGTGGTAGGGCATTGGACTCTCAAGTTGAAGTCTTTGGTTCAGAACCCATTGGAGGCGAGCTTAGATATGACTTTGAGTCAAAAAAATTAATGTTTGAAATCCAATAGCCAATAATTAATAGATCAAACTTCTCTAGTGGTGTAATTAAAAAAAAAACTTTTATATAGGTCTCTACTATTCAGTATTGTAGTTGCTACAAATGTTTTACTGTTTCTTACAAATTCTAGTAGGTTATGCATGATGTGTAGATTACCTCACTTTGATCACCTTTTGGAGATATAGGCCATTGATTTTTCAATAGAAATAAGATAAAATTCTACAAATTTTCTTGGCTTCATTCTCTTATCATTTTGAGCTTCAGGTTAAACTCATACTAATTAATCATTTAAGAATAGTATTAGTTTTATGTCATTAAAACTGACTAGTTTTGAAAAGAATACTATTGAGATTCTTTGAACATATCTCCTGCATAGATATGAAAAAAATGACTTCGTTTCAATAACTCTATTGCATAACAGATCTATTGATAAATTTATTATCTCCACTTATTGCTTGACCTTCCGTTTGTGATTCCTTTATTTAATTGAGATTCTTTGATGAATGTCAATGAATGTTTACAGAAAATATATATGCCTGGATTCATCATTTATATATATTGTACAATAATTGTTTTCTTTTACATTTTGTTTATGAATCCATATTTTACTGTACTTTCATGTTTTAAAAAATATTTCTGTATTATTAAATATTTTCTTTTCTCACAGTCACTGGAGTCCCGCAAGTGCTCGAGCCAGTATAGATATTTATAAGAACCAGCCACGAAGTATTATAGACTATGAACCAGGATTTTCGTCCATCGCCCTGAGAGAAGCTAAAACTGTAAGTTATTTCAAATATTTTGTGTGCTTAAATTCAGCCAATCATATTCCCATATATTTTTAACTCAACCAATCATTAATTTTCCCTTTATACTCAAAGTGAACCAATCATTTAGTCTGTATTAAAAAAACTAAACCAACCATTTAGAAATTTATATAATTTGTGATAACAAATTGTTAATAAAGTCTGTAAGTTTAGTACAGTGATAGAAAATGATGTATTCTATATTCTTCAAGTATTTATGGTCATAGTATGTTTAACTACCACTGTGTCAAAATTATATTTAATGTGGCGTTCTATAGTTTTGGAAAAATCATACCTTTTTAATTTAATGTTGATAGAATAAATGTATTATCTGTAATATGTTAACTGCTTTTCCATCTATTGTACTGTTCTTGTGCCCATCAAGTGTGTATGAACTACATGTACATGTAATTGAGTTGTTCATTTCAATCAATTAACTTTTGTAAAATTAATAAAACTATATGTATATACTGCATACTTCACTGTGTAATTATGAAGTCCAATCAGCATGAATATATGCACATTTGAATAAGCATGTGTAATGTATTAGAGGCCAATTGTTGAATTTTTATTTGTTTTGAAGCATGTTTGTGCTTTAAGTGATATAAATATATTTTAATCACATGTTTCACTTATATCTAAAGATTTGTAGTATGTGACGCATGGTATAAAATACACTGCATTATGTTTGTATTTTAAGCAATCGTGCATATGTTACATGATCCCATTTTTTTCTAAATATAGAATTGTTCATCTAATATTCTTCTCCTGATTTACTCCAAGGTCATCAAATTTTATCTTAAAATTTTGTATTCTAGAATAAAAAATTTAAAAGTTATGATAAAAAGTCAAAAACAAAACAAATAAAAAAAGAAATCAAAGAAATGCACTATATTTCTGGTATAATTACAGTTTAACAATTTCTACATTTTCATTTCTGGCCTAAAATGTGACAAAACAGTTTACATACTTTTTCTTCTTATTTCAACTTCAGTTACACTTTCTGATACCAATATCCTCAATTACAGAAACAATAAATTAATTTTAAAAATACCTTTCATTTATATATGACCAAGATAAAATAGCGAAGTGCCTGGCAGTGAGATAAACAGAATTACAGCTGTTTACACAGACTGACACTAGTTATTAGTTTGTAGTGTTAATTTAGGGTTATTTTCTTTGAGAATTTGCTAGAGTAAAGTAAAAGTAAAGTTTGTTTTATTTAACGAGTCTCTAGAGCAAATTGATTTTTATCTGATCATCGGCTATTGGACGTCATACATATGGTCATTCTGATATATGTATTTAGAGGAAATCCGCTGCCACCTCATAGGCTACTCCTTCCGATAAGCAGCAAGGGATCTTTTATATGCACTGTCCCACAGACAGGACAGAACATACCACAGCCTGTGATAAACCAGTTGTGGACAACTGGATGGAATGGAAAATAGCCCAAACAGGAATTTGCTAGAGTTGTTATTTATTGCAAAACACAAAAAACTCATACATGCATTTTCATTTTACACAGTTAAAATCATTAAAATATTTTTAAAAATTATTTTGATAGACATTTTTACATATATGTAGCTAATTAAAGTAAAGTTTGTTTTATTTAGAGATGCCTCTAGAGGACATTCATTTTAATCTTGCCATTGGCTATTGGACGTCAGTCATATGGTCATATTTATTTAGAGGAAACCCACTGCTGCCACATAGGCAACTCTTTCTGATAAGCAGCAAGGGGCCTTTTATACGCACCATCCCACAGGACAGCACATACCACAGCCTTTAGTGAACCAGTTGTGGACAACTGGTTGGAACAGAAACATTTAGCCATAAATACACATGACTATGGGAAATATATATTTTTTAATGATTTTGATTGGCAGTTTTTACATACATATAGTTAAGACCCGTTGTTTTCTCATTCTTTATTCTAAAGTTTATAGTACAGCCTTTGTGAATTAGAATAGAGCTTGAACAATAAAAGGGAAAACTAATGGGTGTGTAGTTCTGTATTTAATTAACATTACCTTTATACCACTGCAGACATGTTAAATTGTTCATTTGCAAAGGTAGTTAAATTATGTTCAACATTAACTTTGACAGAAATTCTTTCAAATACGTGGTGTCACTAGCCCATTAATGTCATAAAAAGGGGAATTCCCTACGTATTACACACATGTAATAAAAACATTTATTACGTAATAAAAACATTTATTACATGTCTTAAAACTGCCTTTATTACTATAACAGGATTAAACTGACATGTGATACACTGAGATATTAAATGTTCACAAAAACTTCAATTCAAAGTCAGAGATATTTCACCTGTATCAATGTCCATATCTGTACTTAAGTGAACTTAAGACAAATAAAATTTATTGTTTCTCTATTATATAAGTAAATGAAATTTGAAAACTGTTTTAGATAAGAAACACAGGGTATCTATATGTGAGTCAGTAGGAAAGTCTGTTTGTCATTCCACAGACATGTTTTAATATTACAAGATAAAAAATATCACGTTTTTAAATCGTATGTTTGTCTACTATTTATACAGCACCTAAGAAACCTGAATGTTGATGCTCAAGGTTAAAATACATCTTGTCAATATAAAAATTGTATTTTGCTGTCACATGTTTTATATGGCATTATTAATTTATGCATACGGGTGATAAATTAAATACATCACTTTCTAGTGTTCATACTGTTATCACAAAGGTTGTAAATTATCTTCATGAAGAATGTCCTGTCGAACTAAACATATGTATTTTTTTCTTAATCAGTACTGCTTGAAAAGACTAGCATTTTAAAAATAATGTTTTACTGGGCAGTATTGTGCATATATGGTACAAGTTAACTCAGGGCATTTCCAGTTGAAATTACATTGGGGGGTGGGCAGAATGCACATGTATTTTTTTTTACGTTGGTCCTTTGTAAAAACACAGTCAATTTTTTGGGTGGTGGGTTGGTGAAAGAAATTATAAATTATAATTACCTTGGTACTGGGTCTGTGACCGCTGGCAATAAATAAATTATTTGGTGGGGGTCATTTTGGTATCAAATCCGTGTGTATATTAACCTTGGTAGAGGGTCATGAGCATATTATATAAAAGTAGGAGGGGGTTAAAATTTAATTTTTTTATATATGTGGTGCCCTAAAAAATTAAAGGCATTCTGCCTCTCCTATAAATTTAACTGGAACAGCCTTCATTACTGTTACATGCACATTGTTTCTCTCTCATTGATTCCAGTCTGACATGCATATAGCGCTGTTCATACACTCAGTACGAGAGCATTGTGTCTGTTTCACCTGGTACGAGCCTCGCACACCTCCATTAAAATCAATAACAAGCAGTATTGATCAGCTGCCAGGCATCTGTAAGAGGAACCAGCTTTCAGTTACCTGTGTGGGTGACACATGCTCGCCTACTGCTGCCACTCATGCTCACCTACCGCTGCAACCACGTCTTACACAGTAAACAAAGCCTTTGTGATATCTTTAAATTCTAATTCTAAACAGTTGAGGATTTTGTCAATTTGGAAATGGCTTTTATGTGTTTTATGTAATAACTTTTCCTTCATCAGCGAAGACGGCCACGATCTCATTCGATCCACTCTCTACGAGACAAGAAAAAGGTATAATTGTAATGTGTGGGTCATGTTATACTTGACATACAAACCCTGCTGTGTAGTTGCGAGTAGACTGACATACAGACACCTGCGTGGACGGCTATTCAGGTGTATGGGTTATCGCTGCATACAATGCAGATAAAGCTAGAAAGTGTTGTGTAGCTTTTTGTAACATTTTCATATCTGTAGAATGCACTTCATTAACGCTTTGCTTTGTTCTGTGATCTTGCTGCATGAACTGACCAACCATGCATAGAATACATACAGGAAATGATACGCTTCACCGAAAATCATGCAATAACAAGAGTAAACCTCTCACTTTCACGAACCACCCATAAAATATTATGTTAATCAAGTCTGAATTAAATCTAAATAGTGCATTTAGGGTTCAAAGCTGTATCTCTGTACAAAAAGAGTCCTAGGGATAACATGCAATGAAATCTGCACATACATGTCAAGAGTTGAAATAATGTCTAGATGTCTAGAGGCAATTTGTTTTTATTGTTTAGAGTATAAGTGATTAACACTATTTTTGTAGATGCCAATGGAGAGTTTAAAGGGGGGCCCCAGGCCCCTTAAATTTTGCTTTTAAAATAGTTTTATTATTATAATTTTATTATTATTATTATATATTTTTTTATGTTAAAGAATGTAAGGATTCTTTACAGGCCCCCCTAAATAAACATCTTTGATGGTTGGCTGAGCAAACTGCTGAGATAATGGCATGCAATGGCCTAACAAAGCTAACAGTAATATTTAATGAACAAAGCAAGCATCATTCATTTTGTTTTCTATTAGTTGTGCATGACATTAATGACATAATTATTAGAAACTGTTTTTGTGTTGTCACATGTGTGTGCTTGATGTGAAGTTATGGTAATGTTTGCCTGTAACACAAAAAATTATAGCTGTAGAGTTTAATAATTCAAACCTTCATGACCTCTTAGATGCTGGTTTTTTTTTTATGTTGTCAGGTGTGTATCTTGCTGTATAGTTTAGGTAATGTTTGCCTGTAACACAAAAACTGATAGCTATCTAGCAAATCTTCATGACCTAATAAAAGGTTTTTTAATGTTGTCACATATATGTATCTTGCTGTGAAGTTTATGTAATGTTTGCCTGTAACACAAAAACTAATAACAATATAGTTTAATAATTCAAATCTGTATAACCTATTAAAAGTAGTTTTTTTATGTTGTCACATGTTTATATCTTGCTGTGAAGTTTAGGTCATGTTTGCCTAAAACACAAAAACTAATAACAATATAGTTTAATAATTCAAATCTTTGTGACCTATTAAATGCTGGGTTTTTTGTTGTCACATGTATTTCACAGTGAAGTTTAGGTCATGTTTGCCTGAAACACAAAAACTGATAGCTTATAGTTTAATAATTAAATCTTTATGACCTTATTACTAGTATTGGATGCTGAGTTTTGTGTTTTGTATTTATTTCATTATGAAGTTTTGGTAATGTTTGCCTGAAACACAACAATTAATAGCTGTATAGTTTAATAATTAAAATCATTATCACAGATGTTCTTACTTCACAATCTATTCTGTTTAGTCTTTGTTATCCTATTTGAGACTGCTGTTGGGGGCTGTCTGTGGTTCGCTGCTTACTCACTACCATTGTGAGAATATACTGCCATCTCCTGTCAACTGCTCCCATAACTTTCAATAGCTCGTAATAGAAATTACCGTGTCCTTTGCTCTCAAGATTTTCAATAGGTTGTAATAGAAATTATTGAGTTCTTTGCTCTCAGAACTTTTAATAGGTTGTAATAGAAATTATTGAGTTCTTTGCTCTCAGACTTTTAATAGTTTGTAATATTACTTCATGCTTGAATGAAGGCAATATGTCACAGAGTTTTTCTTGTTGCTGTTTAATGTTATTTATAAATTGAATTTGTGAATATAGCTTGTATACACCGAGACTTCATACGACATAATGGTTTCACTTTTTCATTTCATCTACAAAACTGAAAAGGTTTTAAAATGTGTTTGTTGTGGTTTATTTGAAAATGTGTTTGTTGTGATTTATTTCATTAAAATAAAAAGTTTATCTGCTTTATTTGATTTAAACTGCACTCACATGATTTTGATAAAATTAATGCAATGCTAAAAATGAGGTGAAAGATTAAAAAATAATTTAAAAAGGCAGGGTTTCACGTTTAAGGCGCGCGATCGTGCTCGCGCCCCACCGCTCCCATAGATTTCGACCAAGGAGCGTGAATAATCGCGCTCCAATAATACCATCGAGTTTGGTAATTCTCGGTTTTTGCAAAAATATCCAAATATAATTAGAATCGATCACGTAAACAATTTTCATCGTTTTAAATTATCACGAACATTATAAATAAATCTACCCAAAATATGTAATAAATCTTTAACCCGTGTAATTGTTGAAGAATTAGAGCAAAAAATAAATTTAAAAAATCAATTTAGCGTGACACATACAGATATCAGTGTAATCAGGTATCGACTATTTTTGTTTCCAAAATGCAGATGGAAAATCCATTTAATTAATAAACTGCTATATTTGGAGACAAGTAATTATGTTTTCGGAGAAAATAGGGAATTCCATTTCAGATAGGTTTTTCAATGATTCCATTATCATGGAAAATCAGTGCCTCTAGTATACCAAATATGAATTCTGTACATGCCACCACTACCTCCCCGATGATGATGACATGAACAAACACCCTCACAGAAATTATGATTTAGAACGGATACACATTGCTAATTATTGACTCTCTGGCCAAATGTATCAATGATTCTGAATCAACTGAATCATTCAATTAATTTTAAGGAAAAAGCTCCCCATCACTTCTGTGATTATGGAGAGTGAAAAAGCTCCCTTGAACCTTACTTTGGAAGTGATTTATAGCTCTCCTCTACTTTTCAAATGTGAAACCCTGCTAAATACGATTAAATTTGGTTATAAACATTATTTAAATTTTCCATCTTACAGCTTTAGAGCCTTGCTTTATATGTGTTTAACAGAAAAGCATTGTTGAAAAATTGAGAAAAAAAAAACAATGTTGGCTACAAACGAATGAATTACACATAGTGATGCCATTCATTGTTTTTGTTTCACAACGTCTGTAGAGATTATCAGATTAGTGTACTAAATACATGGTAAAATAATTATGTATATCAGTTTCGTGTAATCAAGGACTTAGGAAGTGATAAAGCCGGTAAGGTTTAAGTCTGACTAATATTTGATCAAACTGTTTTCAAATATCATAACCGTGAATATTATAACGCAAATGAAACTTACTGCTTATTTAAAATAGGTACATTTAAACGCATACTCCCACGGACCTTTGACCTAATTAATTTCCAAACAAAGAATTAATTTTAAATATAAACGTTTGATTTGTCAACAGAAATACTTCATTCAACTACTTACATAACCACCGCATCTCGCTTATTATTAAGGTTGTGTTTCCGTTGAAGGTGTGACGTATATGTTTCGAGTCACGTAACGGGTATTCCCCTGTTTGCCGTTATTTTAAATCTTCTGAATATTTTTGCAGCTTCAAAAAAATATTTCGTACCTATTTATTTCGCCCAACGATGAATTCCGATCTTGAAATGTTAAATGTGAAAAAATTCGATCGAATCGACATAATTCCCTATACCATGGTTCAGTTAAAATGTCTTGCGTGATATGAAAACGAGATATAGTATAAATGCATGTAAGTTTCATTCGTAATAAATATTTAGAGCATAAGGCCCCTTAAATTCTGTGGGACTATGCCTTTAAGATGTAGGCCTACTATTTTATTTTATTCTATTTTAATTTTATTTATTGTTTTAATATAATTTTTTTAATAATTATTATTATTATTTATTTATTTATGTTATTATTATTTGTTCGGTTTCACTAGGTTTATTAATCACGTAATCAAAAAGTGTGACCCAGCCTCTAACAGGTTTTGAACCACTGACATCAGCTTGAGACTTCGATGCCACAGCACTGGACCACCAAGGCTTGCTAGGTTTAGCCACGTAGCGTGAGTTTCAATGCTACACTTGACTACGTGTCAAAATAACTAAATGTTTGATATCTAATAGACGATGATTAATACATTAATGTGTTCTAGAGTTATCGCTAAAAAAAAAAAAAAAAAATTACGTTAAGTCTATCAGACATTAAATTCTAGCTTGGTTTCGAATAGAAATATTTTTGTCCCGGCTAACTCATTTTCATTCTGTTATGGAATAAAAATGTGACATTTTCAGGATACGATTCATAAAAGGCAATGGTTACTTGCTCATCCCCCATGACAGAACCAGTGAAGCCAGCGTTAATAACAATTTATATTTTCTTCCTAAGGTCAAGACATGCAATTATGTCAAATAAAATTGCATCGATTCCAAAGCGTCGTAGTGGCGTGGCTTGGACAAAAGATCCAGTACAAATTTTAAAACATTATGCCATCAAAGTAAAATAATATCCAAAAGGATAATAAATAATAATAACTCATGCACAAAAAGAAAGGCAGAACCCATTGCAAGCAGTGTTGATCTAAATGGTGTGTATATTCTAAACAAATGTTCACAAGACCTTCATCTTTTTACTTTGATTGTTGACTAACGCAGATGCCAACAGTGATGATACCGTTCTCAGTTGGCATCTGATATCGTACTTATTCCTTTGAAGTGCTGTTGAAGGTGTCCAGGTTCGTGTAGATGTCTGGTATCGTACTTATTCCTCTGAAGTGCCGTTGAAGGTGTCAAGGTTCGTGTAGATATCTGGTATCGTACTTTTTCCTCTTAAGTGCTGTTGAAGGTGTCCAGGTTCATGTAGATATCTGGTATCGTACTTATTCCTCTGAAGTGCTGTTGAAGGTGTCCAGGTTCGTGTAGATGAAAATATGCTCCCTCGACCTGACCTGACCTGTTATGTTTTGTTCTTAGTAGCTTTACTTTCTTTTCTCCTGGCTCCACGAGATGCCTGGGAAGGACCTATAGAAACTGCGAAGTGGGTTGCTCGAGGGTGGGAACCCAGTGTTGCACCTGCCTGATAAGGTCATCAAAGGGCAAGCAACGATCACGTCATATTTGTCAAGAAGAGTAATCTCGATGGCTGCTGATGCTCGATATTCTGGTTTAATAGAATGTGCCGTGTTGCCCAATACATCCAAACTCTTCAGAGGTTAACGTTACGGTTACCTCAACCTCAGCCCAGAATTCAGCTGACGTTACAACTGGTCTGTATAACTGAATCATGTAAGTCCCTTACCATATCAAGGAATAAACCTCAAGGGGTACACAAGACACAATCAAAAGATTGTAACACAACATACGATGGCTATACTGAGGATATACTATCCAGTATACCCGGGGTGAGAAAATAAAAATAGTTCCACACGTCTTGGAGATTAAAAGCCAAGGGAAATTATTAGTCCCACCCACGCCTAATTTTTTTTAATAGTCCAACATTATTGGTTGGAACCATATGGCCCACAGATATCTTAAGGCCTAACCTTTGCTAGGAAGTTGTTCAAGGAATATAAAAGAAAGTATTTGAGTGATGGGCATCCACAATATACTATCCATGAAATTTGTAATATGTTTCATTTAAACTTTTACTCTTCTATTCCCGCCTCAGATAAGGGGTCAGATGAGGGGGGCGAGCGTTAATTTTAATCTCTACAAATATTCAGCCTTTAATTTCTGGTTTCGTTATTTCAGGAAAACAAAAGAGGAAATGGACAGAACAGAATAAATCATGAAGATATATATTCTTAGAAACTGGTAGTCTCCCAGGTTAGTGGGAAAATTCCTCAATTTCTTGTATCTCTGATGTTCTGAATCTCGTGTCAGTTTTCTGGAAACAACGGCTGCATCTAAAGGTGGAGTATTGTGGCAATATTTCAATACATACATTCAACATATGTTGTCCATATCGAGACATGACCCTACATATAGCTTTATAAATCGTTAAATCCACTTAAATTCTCTCAGACGCACGTTATAACACTATACACATGCGAATATTACACTAATCTTGCGAATTATGATTGTATTTAATATGGTCAAAAAGTGATACACAAATAAAATGTAAATTCAACGAGTTTAAACGCAGGTTTTATGTGTTTGTTTAGTTTATTTGTTTCTTTTCTTTATTGTTTGTTTGTTGTTGTTGTTAACAGTTCCGCTTTAAAGAAAAACATCTAACTGACAAGTTTGTAACAAACATTACAAATAAGTTATAAATTAATAAATATTAGAAGTTACTAAGCATAATAAGATAGCTGCTAGACGCTGTGATATATTGGTTGGTTATCCAGTTAAGGTTCAAGCACGCTGGCCAAGTGGCACTACTCTGATTCCTCCGCTGTCTGTTCAAGATAGATGCTAGTGTTTGTAAGAATGACGAAACCCGCTGCTGCCACACTAGTGAGGCTACTCTTATCTTAAAAAATGATAAACCTCAACTGAGATTTGATCTCGGTACTTACCAGCCGTGAGTCCGATAATAATAATAATAATTATTATTTATTTAACGACCCCCCATCCCCAGCACAAAAGTAAAAATCGGCTATTGAGGGTCACACTATGATTAGTACAAACATTTATACATTTTTCCAAACATAAAAACAAACAAATCAATTATATCAAAACGTATACAAAATATATTAACGAAACAAACTAAGACCATGATAAAACAAAGAATATATCACAGTGGCAAAGTGGTTACATTACCGGACTACTTGGCCACATAATATAACCCTGCGACCAGCGCACCCCAGGCGAACGCTCCACTGAGTAAGCTAATCACGCCCCCATCACTAAAAATAGCTAGCATACAACGGAAGTGGTTTCTACCTCGGAAGAACGGTCAATGACTTTAAAGGAAAGAGAAGGTTGTCATTTAAGGGTCATCCATTTTTTTCATAATTTTCAAGAGCGTACAAAACATATAAATAATAGATTGTACAATAATAACATACATAATATATCTTCTGCTTTAAACACATACGAACCTTGAACTTTAGGTATCATACTTCTTATTAAAACTTGGAAAAACTGCAGGAGAAAATCGTAAACGAATACATCCTTCCGAAGTTTAATCGAATAAACACTAATCCTTCGCAATACACGTCGAATACACGCCAAGCATAATCCAGCTAACGACAATCCCAAACACCTCCACTGTGCTGTGTAACAGATTCAGCTTCCACACTCGTATCTATGTCATAAGCGAAAGACTTCGTTTATCCTGTACGTCTCGTGAAATGTTCATTTATTTACTCAGCCTGTGTGGGTCTTCGGTATCAATGAAGCCGTAACCTATTTAATCGAAATGGAGCAAACAATAACGCATCTGGCTAGAACTCTAGGTGAACATGAATAAGGATTGGAGTGAGTCGTTCAATACTGAATTGCTTGCAAATACTGTATGGTCGCTAGTCGGCCCAGCGGCCCGTCTTATATCGGTAGCATTCCAAGTTATCAAGAAACAACTCAATCATGTTATGCTCGCATTGCAAGAAAGATAGAAAAAGATATATCGAAATAACAAGAAACAATTTAATCATGTTACGCCCGCATTGCATGAAAGATTGAAAAAGATATACTGACATTTAAAACTAATAGGACGCAGGGATGATAGAAATGATGCCTGTACTGAAAATTGAAATGGGAATCGATTTGGTACGAAGCAACATTGTTAAGATATCGGAACCGTAACACATAATATTGTATAGAGACAGAAGATTATTTTAATCGTCTAGTACTGCCTAGAACAGTTACTGAAGATACTGACCTTAATGATCTTACAATTTCATGTATACTACTCAATATTTGCCAAGGACAACATGTTCAGTAAACATAATCATGCAATTTGATCATCCTTGCGTTCAGAACAGGCAAAGCTTCGCAGTCGGTAGTTGCTGGTTTTAGACGTTCTCAATGGATTTAACATTAAGCGAAAAATCCAGTTATTTGGCCCTAAACGTAAGCCAATTTAGTAAATCAACTTAAGTGAAGAACACACGATGAATATTTTTATCACTTACGAACCATCACACACAGACACTGTTTTTATGTTTCAGGTTGCACCGTACCACATCATGAAACGTATCAAATAAAATATCTGTTTGTCATGATTGCCAGGTCAGAGTTCGTGTTGTACCATGAATCTATACGGAGTACACGTAATTATAGCTGACTGGTGGATATATTTGACAGTGATTAATATGGTACATAACCTATCATTTCATTATCTTATTTGAGCAGAATTATTAAACCAGTGGTATTTGGTACATGTTGAGACCTAGGGTGGAAATAAATCTCAGATGAGAGGGTTGACACTGCAAACATCCTGGGTTGGTTTAAGTGATCCGATATAACAACCTATTGCACCCCAAGCTAACGCTCTAAATGATGCACCATAAAGCCCGAGTTCTTTTTTATATTATTCTTTTCACGAACCAGAGGATCCTATATTTTACTAAATTAAAATAAAATTAAAAGTGAAAATTCACACTTATTTTATTTCCGCCGACTGTCCTGAAGGCTAGAAAAGAAGAAAAAAGCCTGCACCAGGGTTTAAACAAAAACATTAAATTTATACCTTGAATTTGAATAATTTCTTTTCATAAGGGGTGAATATAGAAGAATGCTGGCATATGACCAGTTAAATGAATAAAACTGGTCAAATTAATTTTATACCAAATTTTATTTTCCCCTCCAAAGAAATTTTGTAACTTTCTTTTCCCCTCCCTCCCACTCTAATGGATATTCCGAGAAAAGACATTTAATATCATAAATATGTACTTTTAACGGTCAATGAAAGCTGGGATAGCTGAATGTAGGTCACAAAGTCGAGTAATTACTTATTTATAATGGTTACTTATTTGTGTACTTTGAGAGCTAATCATTGATATCAAGTGATAAAAGTATGTCAATAAGGCAAAATTAAAACTCAGCTTACACATCATACACTGGTACGATATCTGATAATAATTGTATCCGATAACCATTATTGGGCGTCAGACACATGGTGTTTTGAAACTCATGAATTAGAGGAAACCTGTTACCGCCATTATTTCTGCTTGGCAGCAAGGGATCTTCCCCACAGACAGGACACCGCATTCCACGCCTATGATAAACCAGTTGTGAACCACTCGTCGGTGCAAGTGGCGCATACCTACCCATTGAGCCTTGTCAAGTACTCAATATTAAAAATCCCATGTCTCGACAGAGATTTGATCCCAGTACCTATCAGGCGTACGTCCGACAGCTTAATCACTGCGCCAGCTAATTACATTGCTAGTCTTTGCATAAGGGTAAAAGTCAACTGAATTAAAAATCACATTTCATTTAAAGCTTAAATGAAACAATATCATTTTCTCTTCATTTTAGCACTAACAACATCCATAAATAGAAAGAAAAGTTTGTTTTATTTAACGATGCCTCCAGAGAACATTGATTTGATTTTTATCTCATAATCGGCTATTGGACGTCAATCATATGGTCATCTGACATTTATTTAGAGGAATCCCGTTGCTGCTATATAGGCTACTCTTTCCGATAAGCAGCAAGGGGTATGTTATATGTGTATTTCATAATATGGGCAGCACAGCACATACCACAGACTTTGATGAACCAGTTGTAGACCACTTGTTGGAACGGAAAATAGCCATAACTGTAAATGTGTCCACTGAGAAGGATCGATCCGACGACCGACCGACCGGTTTACAGGCGGACACGCTACCGTTTAAGCTACATCCCGCTCCATTCTAAAATAGATAGAATAATATTTGTATTACTATTATTATTATTTTTTTTTAAATAGAATGTTATTAATGTTTACATTTCACCAAGGAACAGCTTTCTGGCGTTTAAAACAGGCAAGCATTCCCGGTAGCAATTGTACTGGTACCAAACGTTCTAGTTAGTTTTAACATGAAGCGTAATAATTAGTCTAGCTATCAGTTCTGTCCTAATCGCAAGAATGATAATAAATATCCTTATAAAACAGCTAAACTTATATTGTTCTTGTTTGTCCACTTGATTGTCCAGATTCGTGACGTCACTGATGCCAAGTTTTTATCTTATTCTTACGTATGTAAGACAGTTATCCCATGAAAGAAAGCTATGAAAGAAATTTCTATCTGACATAGCAAATCACGTGGGCGTAATAATTTGTTTAAAGAGCTATAACTCCTATTAACAGCAGACGTCTGCAACTGATTGTAAATAAGTAAACGTCTCCTCTATTTTTCTACCAAAGAAAATAACAGATTCAAAGCGATGGATTTGAAAGCATTTATCGCCGAACAAGAAAACCGGAGTACAATTCAAATACCTAGAATGAGGACTATTCTTTTTAAAGCGTATATATACACTAGTAGTGAAATGATGTAAATGGGCGATTTACATTTACACCATCCATGTAGCGTAATTTCAATGAAGAAGACAGAAATACTGAAGAGTTGAAAGTATTGCTGTTCAGTTTTAAACCGGTTTTATCCATTTTCTTCTAAAAGAATGCTCTTTTATATTGGGGTATGAAAGGATAGGGAAAACCCACCCACGGAGTCACAAAATCGTCGAGCTTTCCGATTGTTTTTACTTGATTCTGTGACCTCGAGGGATATCCACTCCAACCCTATATAAAAAATAGTCTCATAATCTGTATCATCTGACTGTTTATTTCTTAGTAGTGTATATGACTTTAGACTAGAAAGTAAGTAACGTTTCACTGTACGGTGTTTTGATCACAGTTCATTTGTAACTGACTAACTGTTCAAATGGGTCAAACAATCAATACATGACTAACTTCATTATTCTGACAATCACCAGCGGTAGGTGATGCACCGACACAGTTCTTTCATCAGTGTTATAACATCGACGCAGCAAAGAACTATTTTAAAAAAGGTATTTGCGACTCATAGTCTTCAAAGAAAACCCGCTACCGCCATATACACACTCTTTCTGATTTGCAACAACGAATGTTTTATGTGCATTTTTTCAGACACGACCAGTCATGGACCACTGGCTGGAACGAGCAAGAGGTTCTGAAGTCATTTCAAGGTACGACGTATCAGTCACTCTTATGTTATTTGAAGCAATACTTGTTTTCAGAGCTTGTATAGTACCTTTTCACCACTATTTTCCTGTATACAACGATATGACCACTAAAGATAGGGATCATAACTGGTACGTTACCATTTGTAAGCGTACACCCATATTTCACTAAGTGTAACAAAGCTTTGTTCTCTGCTGTTCTGTCAGTGATTCGAAGAGTGCATGCAAGTTCTAGTGATATGCTTTAGAGAACGAAAACAGTTTTGTTATAGAGATGTATACAAGCGTGAGTAGTCAGACTAGTCTTATGCAAGGCAGTAACAAAATTGGCCTTTTAAGAGAGCTCGTTGTTTAATACAGGTTATGTTGTAGTAAATTATATGAATTAAACTTTAAGATGGCTATGCTACATAATACAGATGGCCCTAATGGCTAATCTCGAACAGGCTCGATTCATTTTTAATAGCCGATGGGATATAAATTTAAAGCTACAATCTCTTCTCTCCATCTTATAAAGTATTTTAAAATATAAACACGTCTGTAGTTTTTATAAAAATAGTGTCTTGCCTATCAACTGATATGGTCGACTGTTCATACGCAACTATCTAATCTCACAGACGTTTTTCAACACAGAGAAGCGCATTTGTAATTGGTTAAGATAAGATGTTTTTGACGGAAACAGAGGAATGTCGGGTAATTGGCACGAAACAAACCTGAATATATATTCTCAATCATTAATTATTAAAACATATTCTGGGGATAATGATTTTTTTTTTTTTCTTTCTTGCATTTTCCTTCTTTAAAATAATAACATAAGTGTGTTCTTGGTGTCGGGAACATGACATTCACATGCACGCGTTTGGCCTCATTCGGAAGTCTGGTCGACTTTTTCATTTGTTTTCTTTTCATTCTTGCAAAACGAGTTTGACGAATTATTTAAATGGATGAGTGACATTGTAATCACCACTGATTAGATTCACTGGGTACAAACTGTTTTGGCTGGTACACAGTCGCATATGGAAGGCATGTGTTATATTTTTTCTTGAAGTTTTTCCTTCATAATTCACAAAGCCAGACAGGGTATCATAATGACTTGTCCCAGGGGGTCAGCCGCTCGGGCCAACATATAACGTTTAATATGGTATCACGGCAGTATTCACTTCAAACGATCACCCAGAAGCGGGCAAAAACATAATATTAATAGAAAGAAAGCTTCCGGTTGCACTGTACCGAATAAAATACGTATGCAGGTCACAGGTCGACTACCTGACCTCTGGCTAACAAAATAAGCTATCACGTAAGTAGACTTAAAATAATATCAAACAAACAACCGGAAGCTAATAAAACATGATTGAACTGCACCTAATAAAATGCTTTCAGGTCATAGTTCAAGTAAAACTTTCTCTTTTTCTCTTTTAAGAATATCTGGGTCGGTAGATCCGTTTTATTGAAACATATTGACACTTAAATCAATGAAATGGTTTGGTACTGCGCAATCTTACAAACGCAATATGTTATGTCTAAAACGGAAACATTACAGTAAAATACTAGTCTTGTCTCTTAACAGAAATACAAGAAATCAGCAAATACTTCCAGTGTATAAAGTAATAAAATGAATTAATAAACATACGAAATCTAAGATGCATTAATTTATGTAGTATTCTTCTAAAAGAATGGCTGTCTGTGATATCCAGTAAATATGAATGATGAGAGAATGGAGTTAGTGTCATATACCATACAGCGAGACATCCCATAACATTATATTTAAAACCACACACACACGCACGCTCTCTCTCTCTCACACACTCTGTCTCTCTCTGTCTCTCTCTCTCTGTCTGTCTCTCTGTCTCTCTCTCACACTCTGTCTCTCACACTCTCTGTCTCTCTCTCTCTCACACTCTCTGTCTCTCACACTCTCTGTCTCTCTCTCACTCTCTGTCTCTCTCACACCCTCTCTGTCTCTCTCTGTCTCTCTCTCTCTCTCTCTCTCTCTCCCTCACACACACACACACACACACACATAATGCATATTTAAAAGTTGGCAAAAACATGCTATAGACAATACACACACACACACGCACGCACGCACACACACACACACACACACACACACACACACACATACACACACACATACATACACACACACACATAAACACACACACATACACACACACAAAATAGAATAAGATTTGGTTTCAGGTGTAAAATCGCCAGGATTTCAAGAAAATT
>JAULBS010091672.1:0-17322 GCA_032355785.1 Symmetromphalus regularis | reverse complement strand
GCGCGGTGGGGGTGGTGGACTTTGTCTCGCATATCATGAATTTTTCTCCCTCCGTCACCATCCCACTCTGCCTGCCTGCCTGCCTGCCTGCCTGCCTCTCGCAACTACTTTTAAAATGTTTTTATTACCTAGAGATATATATTTTCCTGCCAGGTGAATTCACAATGAAAATAATTCATGTTATAACCGTCCTGTTGCACTAAATAATAATCAAAACATATGTTCGTCGAATACATCCCTGATTTAGCACGATATGCTTATTTTTGGCAAATCCTGTATCTTGTTTCAACACTTCTACAGTGATTCATGAATGCACAATATCACAACTTACAAATATGTGTGCACTATGCAGAGATAAACAGCTGTTGTTGTCGTTGTTTGCTTTTTTATAATAATAATAATAATAATAATAATAATAATTATTATTATTATTAGTTAATCACTATTTTTGCTATCACAACTTCGTTTTATGTATTCAGAAATTTTAAACAAATATTTTTTTTTCTGGGTTTTCAGGAAAGGAAAGTATTGGTTGTTTAACGACATCCCAGCACATTGTTTATTCAGCTGCTATTAGATGTGATACATATGGTGTTTTGCAACTCATGGTCTTTAGAGGAAACCCTCTACCGCCACTAAGCTACTCTTTCCGATTACCAGCAAGGGAACTTTTACTACAATCTTTGATGCAAGCGACACATAACTAAGCATTTAGCCTCGTGGATACTCACTCTGAGTTGGAGTCTTCATCGAAATAAAATCTCATTTCTTGACTAAGATTTGATCCTAGTACCTATATGCAGTGTTAAACAAGAAACTTTTAATTGCACAATACTAAATATAAAATTTGATCCCAGTACCTACCAGCCATGAATAACAAAACATAGCTGCTACGCCACCGGGGCCACTTTAACAGGGAGGATGCCAACATTATTAACCATGACAGTTCCTGCATGCGACCGTATTGCCTTACTCGCCAACATAACTATTAGCACACTACTTAAAATCATCAATTTGCCCTCACACACCGCGCGCAACTCTAAGCAGTGTTAAACAAGGAACTTTTAATTGCTCAACACTAAATATAGCTGCCTTTGTTACATCTGTTACTAATAAACTTTAATCATGTTTCTAATTGAGTATATCTGTTAATTACAAGGGAATATTTAGAATCTCTATCAGTTAAGACGGAATTCATAAAGCGTACATTTTTAAAGAGGCGGACACACTTAGCGTTGAGAGAATGCTGCTTGTAGCAACATCACAAATACACAATACTTTTTACAGTCATGTGCTTCTATTTCTGGTTTACACACTGGCATCTGCTGCCAGGTTTCATCATGCAATAAATCAGAAGTAATCTTGTGTAGCTATTCTTGTAAAAACAACAACGATTGCCCACTTTTAAAGGCACGGGTTGCACGGTCAATAACATTTGAAAGGTCGGTTAAATAAATCATAAACAAAATTTGACGAAATAATTTCCTAATAAAACCCATTAGATAAAGGAATTTCCTAATTCCCTAGCAAAATAGACTAATTAGGTAAATAAGTGTCAAAATATTTGGCATTAATTGATGAATTAAGTTTTTACAACTTACGCTGATAGAAACATTTTCGTCTGTGGGGAAAAAAAAAATATAACTACTTTAATCATTTTGGCAAGTCAATGTGTGTGTTGTCATGTGTGCTGATTCTACATATAGTATATAGAGCTTATTTCTTCAAGTAAAGAATATACAACACTGGGGTGTTATAAATAAATTACTATATATTCCCCATGCAGCGTATTTGTGCTAGAAACAGAAAAAACCTATTTACATAAGACAACATAGTTTCTCAGTGTCGTGTCAGTATAGCTTGTAGTGCGGTTACGTCTCTGCAGAGTAAAGCACGTGTATTCTTTGATAAAGTCAAGTTTGTTTTATTTAACGACACCTCTAGAGCACATTGATTTTTATCATTTTGAAATATTTATTTAGAGGAAACCCGCTGCCGCCACATATGCTACACTTTCCAATAAGCAGCAAGGTGTCTTTTATATGGACCGTCCCACAGAAAGCACATACCATGGCCTTTGATGAACTAGTTGAGGACTACTGGTTGGAGCGGAAAATAACCCAAACTTCATTGATAACATGTATCTAAAACAGAACCTTTGATGCCTGTCACAAAATTCTTGAGTGTTACTTGGCGTTATTGAAAATCAAAATAACAAAATTATCACTTTAAACCTATTTTTCAAGCCTTGATAAAGAAAAGAAAATAAAGGGAAAAAAGAAAGAAAATTAATAAAAATAACAATGATAATTCTACTACTAATAAAATAATAATAATAAATGGTTCACTTAAAAAAATGTTAACCGTAACATACGTTTTTGTTTCCTAAACTTTGAAGATTTTGTTCCTCATTGATTACCAGGACTTGTTTTTGTACCAGAGATGAAAGGATTTTTTGGCAAAATCGTGAACCAACATAAAACCATGGTGTACCAGATTTTGGAGAAAGTTCAGCTTTTGCTGTCCCACCAGTGCATTTCGATATAAGCACAACCTTCATTTGTTATTCTTTTTACAATAAATCGTTAATTATTCCTTCACATTATACGAATCGTAAAAACAACAAAACAACTCAATTATTAGCATAAATATTTAAGTCTGACAATTGCCTCATTTTGATAAATAATGTTTATTATTTATGCAAGGGTCATTCGTCAACTATATCCTCAAGTAAAGCACTTTGCAGTTTCTTAAGAAGTCGAATTACGTACACAGTAGACCTATTATTCTGTTAAAGATAGTGAAGTTATTTCTGAACCTCGAGGTCTCAAAACAGATAGAAATACACGTTAAAGAACACTGATATGCTTTTGGATAGGATATCAGCGTACACCCTTCCTTTTCGCATTTGGCAAATTTGGCAGTTAAATGAGACCACAAACTCATTACATTAATCTAATTCCACAAATAATCACAAAAAAACGCATGTTTAGTTGAACAAATGATCCCATTGCACAATGTTTGTCTGAAATTGCCAAAGTAAATCTTGACGCCATGTTAACTTGGCTGTGCTTGACTGATATCAGATGTTGGTTACAATGGCAAACATTAATGTGTAAAAACAAACAAAACAAAACAAAACAAAAAAGGCTCAAAAGTGGGTGTAAGGCACGTGCTCCCCTCACCCTGTCCCCCCTCCCCCCAGTTCCTACAGCCATCTATAATGAAAACTAATACCCGCTGATTACACAGTTTCCAGGGTTGTTATTAAATAAAACACTTTTTTTTTTTTTTACAAAACTTTAGAAAAAACCCGCATCTCTGTATTTAATTGTTGAACATAATGATACATGCATTGGCTACACATATCTACAGAAGGCACCATAATGTTTATTCTTTTTACGCGCAGTTTCTAGGGGATATAAGGTTATATGGCCGCAAGATAGGACTGGGGGGGGGGGGGGGTACGGCGTGGGCCCACCAACTTGTAAGGCTTTTTTTTAATATACATTGTTTGTCATTGTAACCAAAATCTGATATAGAGTATGTACCCGATCCGTCAGTGCCACCTCCACTCCTAAAATCGTTCTTATAGGCCTGGGTTATGCTTGATTCAGAAATATTAAGGGGCCATAGCCCCCAGCAGCCCCTCCCCTTTCTGTCGTGCCTGTCCTGGTTCTAAATTGTCGGAATATTCGCGTATTTTGATGTCATAATGCAATTTTTTCTTATTTGTTCATCAACAAGTGCAAAGAGGAATATGACTTATTTGACAAGTACTAGTAAGTGGAAACATCAAAGACAATACGAGCATTTTCGCTTTTTATCACGTTTTGTAAAACCAAACACCTCTCGCATGTTTTTTCTTTACCATATCGCTTTCAGAGTAGCAGCGCCTCTTGTTTGTTGTTTTTACAAATCTGGTTTATGTATTTCTCTACTTTCTAGTATATGATCCATCTAACGTATTATTTATTGGCTTTATATTGTCGTTAACCATGTGTATTCTTAAACATGTAGGAAAGAAAACATCGTATATAAGTAGGAAATGATAAAGATAAATAAAATGGTAGCTTGTTTAGCTCCTCACTAAAAACTGATGCATGATTAATGGACCTGGTACTGCGTTCTGTTGTTAGAAATGTGACGACAGCCAAGATATTCTCCATCCACAATATCATACACATAAATATGTCAGGTAGATTACATAATAAAGCGTTAATCTTATATTACAATAATGTTTGTGTTACTTGAATTATATATAGGTCAGCTATAAATTTCCTGGTTCCTTAAATATAGATATAGACATCAAAAGTATATGGATGGTTGGAAGCAGAGATAATGGGTTTCAAATGATTTTACTGGCATACGTTTTGAAATCAAAGGTAGCCAAAATTAAGTATTTTGTGCAAATGAAACTGCTGGTTTTTTAAATAGACATACTCTGAACTTTTGAAACTCTATTCCACCAAATAATGAAATAACTAAAACTAAAAAAAAAACTAAAAAAAAAGAAAGAGAGAAAAAAAATAAAAATAATGAAATTGAATGAAAATACGTAAAGAACCATATTATATGAAGAAATAAAATTTTGGTAATAATAATAATGATGATGAAAATAATTTAAAAAATCAAACATTTAAAAACAATACACACATCCAATTAAATTACTGTATTCAAATCAAAACGAGACAACAATCTTGATGAAAATTATATATCTGCAAGACAGAGTCCTAGGGCCACAATTATAGACGGAATGAACAAAACCTGCACATATGAATTACATGAGCTTCTAAATAGTTCGTCAACATGTTTCCACTGCACTCAGTGTATCTTATATTACTTAGCCTTGCGGCATGTTTCAAATATTTCTTTCTGTTATCATTCAATGTGTGCAAAATGAAGACTGTAACTGCTATGAAGACGATCTTCCAACAAATAAAATACCATGTTACGGTCATAATATGTGACCTTTTTATATATATATATATATTCAATGAACAATTATACTAGTATATGCTCTTCCAAAATTTAAAAAAATAAAATAAAAATTGAGTAGATCATCAGAGTTTAATAAAAACACGGTATGTAACGCACAAGCAAGCTGCTACATTGTCTATGATGAATGCTGCCGTTTGTTACACGGTAATCCAACTCGACTGGGTTCAGATCTGGTGATTTGGAAGGCTTCAGACCGGACAACATATTACAATCTTCGAACATAGCCCAGTGAGCCTTTTGTGAGCTAGCGATCCTAGAAATTCTTATACTTCACTCACGCACTCTACGACCCATTTTATGAGTACATTACACATGTATATATTCAGGCAATAACCATTTCACACACCCCGCCTCCCAGTTATTGCACCATTTTAGGTAATTTATGTAAACAGTTGTGAACATTAATGTGAAGATCAGGCTGATAATCTTGAGCTTTGTTAATGTGCAAATATTCATACATGACACACAGCACTCTATCGACCACCAGGGTCTAAACAAACGCTTCAGTTTTAATTAATGACATTATGAATATGGTAGTTACTTTTAAATGATATTAATGGTGTGTAAACTTGTTAGAATTTCATACATCATGCCAGTGGCACACAGGCAAGTCAATCTGCCATCCACAGCAAAGTAGTGGTCACCCGAGGTCGTCGTCGTGTCATCAGCCGGTCTTGGTAGTCGTCAGGGATGCGTGTCCATCAACGTCGTCTCAGTCACGACGTCGTAATTTCACGGTTATTTACTAGCATGTCAACAGTAAACGTTTGTTTCGCCTCTTACAGAAAACATAATTAATGGATTTGTATTCAGGTTCGATCATTACTGTTAAACTGATTTATTTTTCATTTAAATTCCGTCCTATGAAGGACATTTTAAAAGTGTTTGTTATGGCTTCAACATAATTACATTTATTTACTTATTCGAAAGAGAAAGGGAGCGGGATGTAGCTCAAATGGTAGAGTGTCTGCCTGTGAACCGATCAGTCGTCGGATCGATCCTTCTCAGTGAACCCATCTGCTGTTTGGGCTATTTTCCGTTCCAACCAGTGGTCCACAACTGGTTCATCAAAGGCTGTGGCTGTGCTATCCTGTCTGTGGGACAGTGCATATAAAAGACCCCTTGCTGCTTATCCGAAAGAGTATCCTATGTGGTGACAACAGGTTTCCTTTTAATACATACATCAGAATGACCATATGATTAACGTCCAATAGCCGATGATAAGATAAAAAACAATGTGCTCTAGAAGCATCATTAAATAAAACAAACTTTACATTTTCGAGCGAGAGAGAACAAAGAGAAAAAAAATCTGTTTCTGTAGTAATTCCATGTATTCAGAACTGATTCACCTCAGTGTGAGCACTGTCAGTATACATTGACGGCGTGTTATATTTTGGTGGTGTCCTCACCTACAGTCCATTAGAGACAACGTATTTGGTAGTAAAGATGTGGTAGAATCATTTCGATTCCATACATAGTTCATTAGTATTTTTTTTTTAAAACAACACCTTTTTATAACAAATTTTTTTTTTTTATCCATACTTATATAGAATTTGTTTTTTCACATTAGTTATATTTACTATGCACAGTGTGTAGTTTATTTTATTGTAAATCAGGCCTATATTTTTTAATTTAACCATAGTATGACTCAATAGCCAATATTAATTTCTTGTGCTTGGCATTCATTAAACAACCATACAATCAATCAATCAATCAGAATTTCTTTACATTAATGAGTAGCTGGATTGGGGAGCCAGGAGACAATTTACACAACTCAACCATGGCAAATTAATGTTTGAGTTTTACAATTTAAAAAACCCACTGATGTATTGTATTACTAAATGCATTTAGAAAACATCAAGAAAGATGCACCACCACACATCCAAACCACTAAATTTGGCCTACAATAGTGATTTAAAAGACAATTTTATTTATTTATTATTATTATAACATCACAGAAAATTGGTTTTCAGCAGTTATTATGTGTTAAATGATGTTTCACAGATGAAACCCATTACATGGGTTACTCTTTCTGATTACCGTTTTTGTCTTGGAGCCTCAAAACCTGAAAGATAGATCTGTCCCATTTACATTTTATGGATTCCACTCCTCCATTTTGGACATTTGTTTATGCTGAAATGTAATGTTTATGCATGGCACTTATCATGTATTGGAACTAAAACATATTTTCTGCTATGCTCATACACGGCATATGTTGCATTCTGCAAATAATTACTATGTGAACTTCGATAACCGATGCAAGCCTTTCCTTTGGTGGTGATTTTTCAGTTTTTTTCAAATTTGGCGCTTACAGCATTTTGTGATGAAACTCTTCATATCTAATTGAAAAAAGTTAACAGATAACATTACCAACATAAGGAGCACTTTGTATCTTGTAGAAGAATGCAAAATACACTGACAGAAATAGAACATGGAAATAGCATCACAATAAGACATATCCAGATGACCAAATTCATACAGATTAGTATGTGCACTAAGTAACCCATCAGCTAGGTAACTGTGGCAACAAGAACAGTAAATCTTCCACCACAAAATGCTTTTATTAAAATAAATTATTAGAATCATTAATCATGGCTGGATTTAGACCTTGGTGGGCCTGGGACACTTCAAGTTTCGGGGCCCCTCAACACAGAAATTAAATTACATGAAAAATAAAAAAATGAACTAAAATGAACGAATAGAACTAATTTTATAATTATTACTATTTTTTTAGTAAGGCAAGTCCTTAGTCTGGGGGGGTACCTCTATCAGGGGGGCAGGCCTGGGGCAATTGCCTCCTTTGTCCTCTTATAAATCTGGCCCTGTCATTATTATATTGAAAACTGTATCTCTGTACAAGACATACATGTAGTACAGTGGAAGGAATGTTTGTTTAGGCCAAGCAAATATACATATTAGAGGTGTGTTTTTTAAAGTTGGTGCTGGGATGACATTTTCATTCATTTCAATTAAGCTAAGATTAATTAATGATAGTACTGGATCCTGAAGGAGAATGGGGACAGTGTCAAAATCTACAAGGAGAGATTATCTAGGTTAGGAATAGTTCTGCTACACACAAGTGGTGGAATTTATTTAAAACAAATATTAAAAACCAACTTATGGGCAGGTGAACATTTTGGCATGAGAGAAATAACTAATCTAATTTTTAACTGACACCTCAGCAATTCTGTCACAGATACTGGTTCTTCTCTTTTAAAGAAAACCCCCATTTCATCCCAAGAACTAAAGTTAAAAATAAAACACAAGTATGTATCATCTAATTTTATCTCATAAAATGTGACATGTATTTTAATGAAAATGCTATGTAGTTCAAAAGTCAGTTTCACCTTTCATTTACAAATGTATTTTCATAATGTCAGTGTTTGGATCATTCAAGTGAATACTGAAATAGCAGATCCTGCTTTTAGAAGTACATGATGATGTCATCAATATATGTGGTTAAAAACAATGGATAGCTTTCTATAATGATGTCATCAATCAGTATGTACTTAAAAACATGTTTTTCTTCCAGAAGACCACAAATCAAGGATGATGTCATCAATTACTGTGTACTTGGGAAGAAAGGCTTGTCCTTCCTTTGCAGGTCCATGATGATGTCATCAATTAATGTGTACTTGGAAAGAAAGGCTGGTCCTTCTTTTGCAGGTCCATGATGATGTCATCAATTAATGTGTACTTGGAAAGAAAGGCTGGTCTTTCTTTTGCAGGTTCATGATGATGTCATCAATGTCTGATGATGGGAATCTATCAATGAATGACTGGATAAGACCACTTGCTGATGCATCATAACTCTTTAAACAAACCTTTCCATCTAAAAATAGAACAATGTGTAAGAAAATGTGTTAAATTTATAGTATCTTGTATGCTAAACAAATTTTTACTAAAATCATCTGAAACGGTCTTTCTCAAAAAAAATTGAATAAAGTTTATATGTCATACATGCTCATGTAATAATCACAGTTAAAGCTATTGAAATACTCAGTCCAATCCATGTTTGGATGTCTAACATCTTTTCTTGAGACAGGAGATATTTTTGTCTGTCATCTTTACAAACCAGCAGTTAAACAATGTTTTAACAAAATATATATCTGAATCATACTGCAAAGACTCCCAACCATTCTACCATATCCACTGATCAAAACAGGGATTCTTTAATGAGGCTTATATACATGTAGAACCTTTCTACAAATATTGTTAGTAAGTATTGATAGATTAAAATATATTTTATGAAACATACACAAAATGATTGGGCACAAGTTATCCAACTTACGAGGCCCTCTCTTTGTTACATAATATAAAATAATAACAACAATTATTTTTTCAAATTTAATCGTGAAAATTCTAATAGAAAGGAAAAAAAAGGTAAGAACCTTCATGCTATAAATATGAGATAAGATATAGATTACAGTAAGTATTTCTAAACCTAACCCTAAAGGTAATTCTACACTGACGCTAACCCTAATCCTATAACCGTTCATGGTGGAATGGTTGGAAGTCTTGAGATCATACTGATATCAAAATATTTGTAAAACTTATTCCACCAAAGATTAAGTTAATTGATTTATTGCCACAATTTTATTATTTTCCTTTTGATTTGGGTGGCAGACTTTAATATGCAAACAGGAATTTCAGCCAATTTCTACTCCTGCAATTACATTGCAATTTTTTTGTAACAATAATTTGTTGTGAATAGTGACAATCCCCTGTCCACCCACACACAATACATGTAAAATTCAATGGGTTGATGTCAGTTTTACAATGATGAATGACAAGACAAACACACTAATCTAATAGACAAATATCTTTTGTGAATTACACCAGAGAAAAACTGCTGAACTCAGTGTCCAATACATCCCATGTGCTTTGCTAGGTATGTAAGTGTTTGCACTGTATCATTTGCTTTCAATGACCCTATCTTTACACCTATGTACTCACTTATATACACTTGAGAGTCTGACATTCTAACATCCGTTTCAGTTTATTGTGGGTCTTCACAGAGCTTGATCACCCTTCACAAACACTATTATAGGGTCATTTACACAAATGTAATTCAAATATATTTTAATTCTTGTAAAAGTTGAGAACAAAAAAAAACCTGTCACATTGCATATCCTAATAATATAAAAGTCTATCAAACAGTAAAATGCAATTCTGTTATATGGTACCAAGCTAATCTGTCATATACCGGTAGTATAAAGAAGAGAATGTCTATTCATGACACCACAACAAACCATGATATCAGCTATTACAAGAACGTGTCTATAGAAAAAAACCTTTGCTGCAACATAGGATATACTCTTTTTGATTAGTACCAAGATACCTTTTATATGCACTTCACAAAAGCAATCACTACAGCCTTCGATATAATAGTTCTGAACAGGAAATGTTATATTTCAATAGGTACATCAATAGGTATCGATCCTATGTTCCATCACACTCTAGGTGGGATTGCACTGTATGCCAGACAGCCAGTGAGCCAGCCAACCAGTGAGCGAGCAAGCCAGCCTCTCTATTAATATATATATATATATATATTTAAAAATTAGTAATGCAAATCTATCAAACAGTATAGTGAAAAGTTACATGAGATATAATGCTAATCTTTTGAAAGCAAATGGTTTCACATTTCTTATCATAACAATACGATAAAAGCTCTACATGACTTGTACTATCAAATTAATATTTTAAACTTTTTAGAATGAAAATCCATTAATATGTGCATCTCCTGACAATTGATAGATGGTAACTTTCAACTTGCTGTTTGAAGTTAATCGGCTCCATGTACACGTGCATTGCTATCAGTAACAATACAGAGGGTGGCTCCAATGACAGGTAAACCACGAGAGTTACAAACGAGATGTTCTTGTTTTATTTTCCAAAAAAAATGCCACCACATGCTACATGGGTGTCAGATTCACCTTCTTAGCCGATTACGTGGGTGCGACCAATTGTAAAGTCTCAAATAAATAAAGTTACACCCGCTATTTATGTCTACCTGAACAAGAAACTGCTACATGAGTTCAATCAGATAACTTGAAGGATCATGTCTGTTAGAAGCACAACATATAAATTACAGGTAAAGACCATCATTAAGAGAGGCAGTAGACAAACTGGGCTCATTATGGGCAGACAGACAATGATACAAATTATTTCTGTGTTTATAATCATTTAAGGTTTAAGCATGTTCTGCTCAAAACACAATTCAGCTGTCTGACTAGGATAATGGTTAATGTTAGTGAGAGGAAACACGGTGTCGCCACACAGGCTACTTCTTCCAATTAGCAGCAAAACACCTACTAAACCTACTAAACACCAACAATCACATAACATAGCCTTTGATACATCAGTTCAGGGTCAAAAACAAACATTTTTTACAAGTGAACCAGAATAATTTTACATATGTTTTTATCTAGAAATGGAGCCAGCATCACAGGTAGTTTTTGCAAATATTAACTTGTAGGGGGGTTGTCTTACACATATTAACTTTGTATCTTGCAATTGTAAGACATTAGCTGGAAAAGGAACCAATACATTAAGTCCACTGAGAGTACCATTTTCTCTCTATTCACCTATGATGTAGGTGGAACTTGATGTGTGTGAATTTACTCAAACATACACTCCCAATAACTTATTGAATAAGTCTTGTGATATCCTCACACTGGGTTGGAGCTGGTAACAGAATAAAATTTAAACCCAGTAGATTCTGAGAAACCAGAGAGCAAAATGAAGTTACTGTAATTGTATTCATGTCAATAGAAATTGCTTGCTTTTCTAATGTTTAGTTCAATCAACAATGCATTTTACCCTCTAGTTTCTAAGATGGTTTTAAATCATTTTTTATTACCTGACAAAGTACAATGTATGTTGCCTGCTGTGTATAATTAAATGGAATCCCATAAAGTTAATTTGTAAACTAAATCAGCTTTTAATGGGATATTCTGTGCCAAATTACATTACAGTTGACTTAATTCAAACTTTCTGTATAAGGGGAATTCTATGGACCCCTGGGCACCCAATATCTGCCACTGGTGCCATGTACATGAAAATAAACTAGCCCAACAATGTATTTATAATTGTATTTAAAAGTCTATATCTGCCAATGGTCCCATGTAGAGGGAAAAACTACCTGTTTTTATAATTATTGTATTTGGAAGTGATTGGTATGTGTTACAGCAACACAAATTAATGTGATTATACATGTATCCAAGGTTGACTGCAAAATAAACCCATTTATGTCCAAAATGGTACTCTTGAAGAAAATTAATATTAAAGTTAAGTGTCATGTAAAATCAGAACCTTTTATAATTCACCGATTCTTTTTTTATATATAGGATACCATCAGTATGCAAAATTTGATTCTGTTCTGATTCTAAGTTTGCCAAAATAAGACTATCTTTGGCAGTCAGCTCTAATAGAAATATAGTGGTTAGATCAACATCTGCATGTATACAGCAGCAGGTTTCTGCTCTCAATGTTGGTGTGAATGATGGTGTAATTAGGTGGTGGTGTAGTTAAGATTATTTTTAATCTCAGTATCAGCTCCAGCAGATAATGATTTACAAGAATCAATGGAGGTGTACAGTACTTCACTTGCACTGACCTCTAACATTGATATAACAAACACCATGGTTTGTGTTACCTTGTCTGTGGGAAAGGGCATATAAAATATCCTTTGCTGCTTATCAATAGGTTTCTTCTTTTACACATGTATTAATGGTAACTGTTATACTAGAAAGATAAGACAAGGAGCTGAACAGTGTGCTCAGAACAACATGCTTCAACATTAATTGGATACAGGTACAGAACTAACATCAGCCAGGCTGTGCACACCATCAAGGCAGCTCCAGCCTATCAGCAGGAAAACATACTTGAATGCTAATCGGTTATATCATCACCACCAAATGAGACTACAGTTGGATCAGTGGATTCTGTAATGATGTTTTTCCATAGATACCAACATATACAATTACATCAATGTATGCCAGAGACCTGTTCAAATGCGATGATGCATCAACATCATTTGTGTGAATTAACCTGTGATGCACCTGTCAGATAATACTCCAGTTGTAACGATTTCAAATCTGTTTACATATTTGTCAGAGCTTGAGATCTCTGACTGTGGAAATGAGCCAAATGCTATTTGAGTATCAAGAGAAATAATATCCAGTATTGTACACTAGCTGCAATTCTATTTGTGCCAAGATAACAAGCATAATCTGGTAAATGTTAAGATATTTTTTTTTTTAAAGAATAGCCTGTGTAACTGGTTTTATTTCCTCATTCTGACTAATGGCTACTATTGCTTCCTGGAAGTGGGAGATGTCCCCCCTCCTCCCATCCCCCCATCCCATCAGGATTGACACACCTGATAGACCAGTATATTTGCACTAAGACCACATGGCTAAGTGTTACATTGATATCATAAAGAGAAATACTGGAAAAGATTATTATTTAAACATTTTAATTTCAATTTTTCAAAGCAAAAAGTGGAGGGTGTGATAATTATATAAGCGGCCGAGAAGAATAGATATGACTCTAAAGGGCAAAGAAAACATGATGTTTAAAATACCTTCATTTATTTTAAAACTACCAGAGTAGATGGTTTAATCAATTTCACCTTGTGTTTTATAAATCAAATAATAAAGCTCAAACTTACATCGGGATTTCGTTCCAAAATATATGAATATATTATTTTATATTGATATCTCTGTACCGTTTTATGTTATAAAACAAACACTAACTCAATCACAATGTCTCAGTTTCAACACTCGATATCTCAACACTAAATATCTCGGTACACACTGTTTCACTATGGCAACACAAAATAACGTTAAATCCGCAATGAATACGCTGCGCTGTCCCTTATTAATCGGTTTGTCTTCTAACTAAATATCTAAGCACACTATATTTGTTTAACGTGTTACAATAAATTCCTTAGCACTTTATTTATTATATGAAGACTAAACATCTTTTTTTCTATTTATTTCCGAAATATATATATATATATAAGTCAGAATGGCCTTCAATTCACAATAATTTTTAAGTCCAACAATTTAGAATATTTCCAACTAGCTCGTTCAAGTGTAAAGGCAGACTAAAGATCAATTGGTTGTTCTTATTTTTGTGCTTGTATCCAATTAAGATTCAAGCATGCTATCCTGGGTGCACAAAACTTTGCTTTCTATGCTGTCGGTCGTGGTCAGAGGCTATTGTCAGTAAGCGAGATGAAACCCGCTACTGCCAAGCTAATGTGACAACTGTTATCGATGTTTACAATTATAAACAGCAAGGGATCTTTTACTCTTTATTTGCCATTTATTATACAGTAACCCCAGCTGTGTTAGTACCTATTTAATTCATTTGTTGTGGCCTCAAAATGCAAGTTATGTTCGTTTGACCAAAAGTGTCATTTTTATCCAACTTTTACTACACAGTGTAAGAAAATGCCAGTTTCTGTTATTATTTAGGCATTGTAATTTCAATTTTGCAAAGCAAAAAAGGGGGGGGGGGAATAATTATATAGTGGCCTATATAATAATTGGGGTAAAAATTTGAATTCATGTAAAAGCGAGGAAAATACACAAGCAAATATACTGAACAGCAAATGAAATGCAAATTTAATTTGTAATGTTTGAATAAAAGTTAACCATATTTTGACATTGGCTGTTTTGCTTATTGGTGTCATGTGCAAAGAAGTGTAAAGCGTGTGCACCATGAGTGTTATGTTTTTATGAATTTTTCATCTAATTTGATTAAACTGGATCTAAACAAAAATTTGTATTTCTTTTGCTGTTCAGTATATTTTGCTCTGGATTTACCCATTTATATTGCATTTCATTAAACTTTCATGAAATGTATTGTTATACTTTAATAGGAGAAATAATATTTAGATCGCAAAGGTACAAGTTTAATGAAAATCGCAGACTACTGAACTTCTATCTATTTGACAATAACCAACAACATAGATAAATATCTGATTAAAAAAACGTTCTCACATTATAAGGTATAAAATGCCAAAGGAATTGCATTAGACACTTCAAAAATGTTGAGTATTTCAAATCTGGTGTACATAAAAAAGTAGTTCCTACTGATTATTAGTACTTTTTATTTTTTTGTTGAAATTTTGAACCCCTATAATTTTTGCTCCCGTGGCAACCACCCCTGCGGCTCCACCCACGCTACGTCACTGGCTGTCTGAAATTGCAGCCATTTTGAAATCAAAGGATGACAATCATATAAAAAAAAATCTTATCACTGGTTTTGTAAATGTTTGACAGTGAACACTGAAACAAAAACTTGACCATTTCCTCAGTTTTAGAGTTAATAGTAAAGTAATAATTAAAAAAAGAAGCTTTATATGACTATCTACATCTTTGAGCAGCTTTGAAAGTTAGTGCGGCTGTTTCCTTCTCACGTATTTGCATAGAGTAATTAAGTTCCCACACTTACAGCTATAAATCTTTGTAAAAAAAAAAAAAAGTTATTTTGCTTACAACTACAATCATCTAATATGACAGGTATATTGCATTTCACTTTGTTATTTACACGTTGGTGTGGGAATAGTTTTTTTTTTCTTATGTTGATCAGATTATTTATTTCTGAGTGTGACAGGGCATCATATACCATGGCCTTTGTTATACTAGTTGTGTACCACTGACTCGAACGAAAACATCTGGAATCACTTGTCCTAATCTGGTATATGACCACCAACTACCATCACTAGACCAAGGTTAACCTGGTATCTGACCATCATTAGACCAACGTTAACCTTGTATCTGACCACCATCTAACATCACTAGACCAATGCCTAACCTGGTATCAGATTACCATCTACCATCATCGTCGTAACCGGATATCTGACCACATCTACCATCACTAGACCAAGTCCTAACTTGGTATGTGACCACCATCTATCATTAACAGACCAGCCTAAACTCGTATCTGACCACCATCTACCATCACTAGACCAAGCCTTAACTTGGTATCTGACCACATCTACCATCACTAGACCAAGCCCTAACCTGATATCTGACCACCAACTAGCATGACTAGACCAAGCCCTAACATGGTATCTGTCATCACTAGACAAGGTTAATCTGGTATCTGAACACATCTACCATCACTAGACCCAAGTCATAACCTGGTACCTGACTACATCTGCCATCACGAGACAAAGTCATAACCTGGTATCTGACCACATCTACCATCACTAGACCAAGTCTTAACCTGGTATCTGACAACATCTACTATCATTAGACCAAGTCCTAAACTGGTATCTGACCACCATTTACCATCACTAGACCAAGTCTTAACCTGGTATCTGACCACCCATCATTAGACCAAGTCCTAACCTGGTATCTGACCACCATCTACCATCACTAAACCAAGCCTTAACCTGGTATTTCAATGAACAAGGTCTTAACCTGGTATCTCACCACATTTACCACCATTAGACCAAATTCTAACCTGGTATCTGTTCACATCTATCATCACTAGGCCAAGGTTAACCTGGTATCTGACCACCATCTACCATCATTATATCAAGTCCTGACCTGGTATCTGACCACCATATAGCATCACTAGACCAAGTCCTAACCTGGTATCTGACCATCATTAGACCATGTCTTAACCTGGTATCTGACCACCATCTATCATCACTAGACCAAGGTTAACCTGGTATCTGACCACCATCTATCATCACTAGACCAAGGTTAACCTGGTGTCTGACCAAAATCTAGCATCACTAGACCAAGTCCTAACCTTGTATCTGACCAACATCTACCATCATTAGACCAAGGGTAACCTGGTATCTGACCACATCTACCATCATTAGACCAAGTCTTAACCTGGTATCTGACCACCATCTACCATCACTAGACAAAGTCCTAACTTGGTATCTGACCACCACCTACCATCATTAGACTAAGTCCTAAACTGGTATCTGTTCACAACTATCATCACTAGGCCAAGGTTAACCTGGTATCTGACCACCATCTACCATCATTATACCAAGTCCTGACCTGGTATCTTACCACCATATAGCATCACTAGACCAAGTCCTAACCTGGTATCTGACCATCATTAGACCATGTCTTAACCTGATATCTGACCACCATCTATCATCCTAGTCCAAGTTTAACGTGGTATCTGACCACAATCTAGCATCACTAGACCAAGTCCTAACCTTGAATCTGACCAACATCTACCATCATTAGACCATGTCTTAACCTGGTATCTGACCACCATCTATCATCACTAGACCAAGGTTAACCTGGTGTCTGACCAAAATCTAGCATCACT
>JAULBS010091661.1:0-17322 GCA_032355785.1 Symmetromphalus regularis | reverse complement strand
TATGTATTTAGAGGAAACCTGCTGCCGCCACATTGGCTACTCTTTCCAATAAGCAGCAAGGGGTCTTTTATATGCACCGTCCCATAATACGCTTTTAGTGGCAGATAGGCTCTGTTTGATCATTTGAACTGAAAAAAACACCTGCATCCTCGGCATAACTTTTTCTTGAAAACCACTTTTTATCAGTACCATGTCTGTTAATTCCACAACAGGCTCCAGGAAACTTATGTTTTAGTACTTTTACATTTTATGTCGTGCAATTTTGAACGATTTTCTCAAACATCTTTATTACAATTATAATTGTGTTTTCAGACCTCTGATTGCAGCTAATTTCTCTGATAACCTGTTAACAGTGTTTCTTCTACACATCCTG
The DNA here is from genome assembly GCA_032355785.1 of Symmetromphalus regularis. NCBI lineage: Eukaryota > Metazoa > Mollusca > Gastropoda > Neomphalida > Neomphalidae > Symmetromphalus > Symmetromphalus regularis. The sequence goes on along the minus strand of JAULBS010091661.1, from coordinate 16,949 downwards.
TCCGTTCCAGCCCTTATTCATCATGTTACAGCCATAGCTCAGGAGGTTAGTGTTTATTGTTATACCACAGTAGCGATATTTGTGAGTAAATCTTCACATGATACGTGAGCATACCTCTGGTCACCCTATCAACTAAGCCATTGCCAGCCCATTAGAATCAACAAGTAACAAAATTCACACGTAAGGGACACCAGAACGACTGTGACATTGGGGCGGCTGACTAGCGATGTTGAGGGCCACAAAGAGTCCTGAATTTGCTAGGGGTCCAGGGGCATGCTCATCCAGTAAAGGTTTCTAAACTGGTCAAATTATTGGAGCGGCACTGCCGCCCCAGTTCTGGCAGCAATGCAGTTGACTAGGTTATTTAAACTAGTATGTTGGCTTTGTAAAGAAAAGTCAGTGTAAAACAGTGTTTTACATTATGTAATAAATAGAATACTATATTGTTCCCATATAATATTTAATACAGTCGAACCTGTCTTACGCACCCACTCAAAGAGTGACCACTTAAGACAGGTGGCTGCTATAAATTGTTATAAATTAGCTGATTTGAAAAAAAGATTACCCTTTAAGACAGGTGGCTGCATGAGAAGGTTTAACTATATATTCAGGGTTCCACCTAGCATCTGGAAAATGAGAGTTGCCATGACTCAAAGGGTTTTATTTTGGGAGTCAAGCATTCACAAATGAGAGTCAAGCATAATTATTATTTCAATAACATTAACTGAATAACTTATCTTGTTTATATTGCAAGCATATATTATATCCATTATCCACTTTTCTATCTTTATAATACTATTACATGTGTATCCATTGTTTTTCTCATAAATATTAGGTTTCGTGTATTAAAATCGATCGAAGTCGAAAATATTTTGCGTCAACCATGACTCGCACATATTTTATTTAGGAGTATTTTAGCGAAATATTGCATCATATATGCAGGATTTCTGCATCATGTGAAACCCTGATATTATAACTCATGTTTTCTGTGATACATCACACAATTCTGCTCACAATATATGATTGGAAACACCCAGTTACATAAACAGTATCACCCATGAACTTGTTTAGTAAATTCTATTTCTCGTGTTTCTTCTACACATACAGTCTATTTGTTTCTCTAATCTTGAATATTTAACTCTTCAGTCTGTATTTTCTATTTTCAAAGATATTAACCTTAAAATTGTCCTAATTTTTCAAAACAGCAGATTTAACTGCTTCATTTCACAAAGATTACATCATTTTCCAAATCTACCCTCCTCCCACACACAAAATATATTACATGTTCAGAGTCTTCAAAGAATTGTTGAAATCAAATAAAATCCAGATTTTTTGCACTCATATTGAACAATAACACTTTACAGATGTAAGGAGTCAACATTGTTAAATGTTTTTACAATTCATTTTTAGTGAACAACCTGGTCATAGAGACAACTAGTTTAAAAAAAAAAGTAATTTGCCAAACCATACCATTGGCGATCATGTGACCAATTAATATTGAACCACTGTAAAACCTTAGATTTATATTTTTGAAGTACATGTACATGTAGTTACATGTACCTGTTATTTGAAACAAAACAAAACTAATTGTTTTGCCTAATTTCAGGTTTTATCATCTGACTATCATGTTTTGTTTGAGTGTTTTGACTTATTTTCAGTATTGATTGTCATGTTTTGACTTATTTGAAGTATTGACTGTCATGTTCTCAGTATTGACTGTCATGTTTTGACTTATTTTCTGTATTGACTCATGTTTTGTTTGAGTATGTTTTGACTTATTTTCAGTATTGACTGTCATGTTTTGACTTATTTTCAGTATTAACTCATGTTTTGTTTGAGTATGTTTTGACTTATTTTCAGTATTGACTGTCATGTTCTGTTCGAGTGTGTTTTGACTTATTTTCAATATTGACTGTCATGTTCTGTTTTGACTTATTTTCAATATTGACTGTCATGTTCTCTTTGAGTATGTTTTGACTTATTTTCAATATTGACTAATGTTTTGTTTGAGTATATTTTGACTTATTTTTAATATTGACTGTCGTGTTTTGTGAAAGTAAATTTTGACTTATTTTCAGTGTCTGAACACTCTTATTACTCATCGGATCTTCAAGCGATGTCTTGATCTCATGACAAATGAACAGAGCACAAGAATAATCTTCAACTCTCTTGAAGGAAACTATGCACTTTGTCTTATGGGTACGTGTGAGCACTGCATTTTTTTCAATTACCTTGGAGCAGGATGTAGTTCAAACGGTAGCATGTCCACCTGTGATGCTGTCGTAGGATCAGTCCTTTTCAGTGGACCCATTTGCAGTTTGGGCTATTTTCCGTTCCTACCATTTGTCCATAACTGGTTCATCAAAGGCTGTGGTATGTGCTGTTCTGTCTGTGGGACAAAGCATACACAGGACTCCTTGCTGTTTATTGGAAAGAGTAGCCTATGTGGCAGCAGCAGTTTTTCTCTAAAAATAAGGCCGAATGACCATATGATTGACGTGCAATAGCCGATGATAAGATAAAAATCAATGTGATCTAGAGGCGTCATTAAATAAAACAAACTTTACTTTTTGTTTCAGTTACCTGACTGTACTTCAGGATGCAGTTGTATATGTACAGTCAAAAGTATGGTGATGTTTTGCTACTGCTACCAACTGACAGATGTTTATAATACTTTTACTATTAAATCTAGACATCATAACTTTTATCATGATCAAAACTCTATCTCTGCACATGATCTCTAAATAGCTCAATCTTGGTTACCAGTTATTAAATTCAGTGTTTCAGTTCAGATGTTAGCACGGTTCTGCAAATAAATTTTCTCTTTTCTTTTCAGCTAATTTAATACAATTGGGATTTTTAGAACTTGAAGTAAGTTTTCATTCTTGGTATTCAGATATTTTTTATTATCATAATTATATTGTAGAAGTAAAAGTTCTTTAACATACATGTAAGTGAGTTATGTACTACCAGCATTACACTGCTCTGGTCTTAAAACTTAACATAATACCATGATCATCAGCAATAATGCTGTACTAGTTCATGATAATTAGTGTTCTTATGATCTTTCAGCAAATAGGTCAGAGGTCAGGCTAAGTTAAAAGAAATGGAGAAAACTTTGAGTGTTTTCTCTTTAGTTGTATACTTTGCCTGACCTCTGGTGTCAAGTACAACCGGCCTCCACTACCCCATCCAAAGAAGGACGAAGGTAGCACATGAACGAAAGAGGCACCCTGCATATTATGGAAGTTTTTTCAACCAGTCAGCTGTTGGTATGTTTGGAAAAGTCCACTTTCAGGGGAAAAGGTGCAAATGGGTCAGAGGTCAAACTAAGTATTCAATAAAAGAGAAAACACTCAAAATTTTCTCCAAGAATAGTGCTTATAAAAGATTCCTTGCTGTTCATCAGTAAGAGTAGCCATATTAGTGTGGCGGCAGTGAGTTTCATATCTCCTACTAACACTAACCTCTGTCCTGGACAGACAGCACAGGAAGCTGAGTTGTGTGCCCAGGACTGCATGCTTGAACATTAATTGTATATAAGCACGAAAAATAAATACAACCAACCAAGTTTTTTCCTTTCTCCAAATGAGGATTGGTCATTGACTGATCTGATATATTCAGTTACTGTAACAACCATTTTCTATTACCCATAACTTCACTATTTACATTTAATGGATGTTCTAATATAATTATAATGATATATGGTTTTGTTCACATAGGGTCTGGTTGAGAATACACAAGACTTCATGGTAAGTATCTTTTTTTATTAACTTAAAGTGAGTAAATCAAAATATAAAGTATTCATATGAAATAAGTTGCTGATTGCATGTTAGGTAGAAATGATACTCATAGCATTTGATATCTAATTGTGGAATACGGTACTCAATGATTCATTTGAAAATGTCAGGTGAGTGATAAATCACTCTTCTTGGAAACAGGGAGTGGGATGTAGTTCAAATGGGAGCATGTCCGCCTGTTGGATCGATCCTTCTAAGTAGACCCATTTGCAGTTTGTACTATCTTCCATTCCAACCAGTGGTCCATAACTGGTTCATCAAAGGCTGTGGTATGTGCTGTCCTGTCTGTGATATGGCACATGTAAAAGACCCCTTGCTGCTTATCAGAAAGAGTAGTCTATGTGACAGCAGTGTGTTTCATCTAAATAAATATGTCAGAATGACCATATGATTGATGTCCATTAGCCAATTATAAGATAAAAATCAATGTGCTCTAGAGGCGTTGTTAAATAAAGCATACTTCTTTTTTTTCTATAGACAAAACAGTTTACAGGATTTCAGAGTATCATCACATAATAATAAATGAATAAAGTATAAATTGCAGGACTAAGGCAGCCATTGGGAGACATGTTCTTAGCATATGTCAAAGTGTCTGCTAGAGATAATAAGAGTACGATATCCAAATGTTTTGGTCAAAGTTCACCTGGATATATGTAAACAATACTGAAGGTTTTTCTAACTATTTTTAAAAAGGTGAGAAAGTGTACTATAATGTGTAAAAAGATTTATGACTATTTCTCATAATTAAAATAAAAGTGAAACAATTTGGTTATATTTACAGTTTGTGATGATTCGCCTTCTGGACAGCTGTAAGATGTATGTACAGAACAAAAAATCAAGTCTAACACACTGGCACCCAGTGCTTGGCTGGTTCTCGCAGAAAACTGATCAGAGGTACATATGTGTTGATTTATTCAGAGATAGAAACTAACGCTCGCCACCTCACCCGAGGCTAGTGAAAATTGCTGAGGGCAAGTAAATGCTTACTGATGCTAGTCCCCCGGGCCAGTAGATACCTTACCAATCTTAAAAATATAAATGCGGGGAACTAGTGATTTTTCTTAGGGATGAGTAACTTTTTAAAGCTACTAGTCCCTCAGGCGAGTGAAAATAATTTCTTAATTTCGACCCCTGCTTATTGAATTCTCCTGGCATTGTACTCAACACAATTCATTAAGTGTCAGATGACATGTTTGTCATTTTTTACTTGTGTTATTTATGTACTTTTTATCCAAAATGACTTCAAAATATTATTTAAAATGTCATCCATGATCTTCACATAAACTGTGGCTTTTTCATACTTTTGTGAACATGTGACCAAAATAATTGGGGGAAAAAAATAATTCTACTGGCTTTTATTCAGTTTTAATCTGGAACTCGGTACTCTTGAAATTACATTCCACCTGGAACAGCTTATTCTTGGAACCGTTTTGAAGTTTATATGCAGTTTTAGGCGATTTGTACTACTAATTGTATATAATATATGATATGAATGAAAGAAGTGCTCTGATTGGTTAACTAACCCTAATAGTTACTTGTTATGCATCGACCTGATGTAGAGGGTGTCACACTGAACAATTACATGCACTGTACAAGCTGCCCATTTAAAACACTCGGAATGTGCTCAATGTAATACATAAGAACATTGTTGTGAATTGTATATATGTGTTGTTTGTTACAGCCTTCATGAAGCAATGCCATTTGTTGTAAGACAGCTTCAACTGTTGTGGGGAGAGAAGATGATTCGACTCTTGTTTTCTGTCCTACTTGAATATGTGGAAACCAACCAGTTAAAGGACCCTGGTTCACCGAAACAAAGTAAAACTATCATTTTATTATTATATTGTAAAAAATAATATAATACTACCGTATTGTTTCTATTTATAGCACCCGGGTGCGATGCAAAACGCAAAAGGGGTGCGCTAATTAGAGTACTAAACAATGTTTGTAATACGTGTCAAAAAAATACTCTGCCGCCCAATGAGAACATTTTACATTTCAAAAAGATCACAGGGCCAAATTTACAAAGTCTGTTTTTCTCTTACATTCATGTAAAAGTGTTTACTGCATGTGTTTAACAAAAGGTCGGTAATTGAAAGGGCATTTGGAATATGGAAATGACACTCGGCTGATATGTTTATGGATTATATATTATTCATTGCAAGTCGGCAGTCAGGTGCAAGCCAGTTTTACTATTTTAAGGGTGCCATTTCTCATGAAAATGGGGGGATGCGCTTATATTGGGGGGGGGCACTAAAAATAGAAACAATACGGTATCTACTACACAATTACCAATGTCATTATTGTAACTGCCTTTTTTCATCCTAAAAATTAATTAAAGTGATTTTATTGTATTTGAATGTTTTTATTGTAGGTATTTTCAAGAAGGCATTTGAGAAGAAGACTGTAAACCCAAAGATAAAGCTTGAGAGTTGTGTTGCCACGTCAACGTGTTTGCCCTGCGCTTTATATAGGATGACTCTTCAAACACTGTCTCAATTAAGAATGGACATTTTGGGAGGTACTCTTATTACTGTACAGGTCGTCGGATCAATCCTTCTCAGTGGACCCATCTGCAGTTTGGGTTATTTTCCATTCCAACCAGTGGTCCACAACTGGTTCATCAAAGGCCACAGTATGTGCTGTCCTGTCTGTGGGACGGTGCATATAAAAGACCCCTTGCTGCTTATCAGAAAGAATAGCCTATTACTGTACACATTTTTTGTCCAAAAATGGATATTTTAAGAGTTTATGTTACATAAGATGTGTTCAGTTGAGAACATGTTTTGGGAGGTGTTCAGATTATATCACAGGAGTAGAAATTAAGAAATTATTTTCACTCACCTGGGGGACTAGTAGCCTTAAAAAGTTACTCGTCCCCATGAAAAATCACTAGTTCCCCCAATTTTAATTTTAAAATTGGAAAAATATCTACTAGCGTCAGTAAGCATTTACTTGCCCCTATCGATTTTTACTTGCCTCTGGCAAGGGGGCGAGCTTTAGTTTATATCTCACTATCAAAAGAGAAAAAATGTTTGGGGTGAGGGGTCATTGGTTGTATATGATCACATCAGTTGAGAATGGATATTTTAGAAGTATATTACTGAAGCAATTAATTTTATTTCAAAAATCATTAACCCTTTCACTGTTGGCATGTTTTGTTATAGTGTATGCTGAGTAAAGTAAAAGTAATGTTTTTTTTAAATTTAACAATGCTTCTAGAGCACATTGATTTTTATCTTATCATCGGCTATTGGACGTCAATCATATGGTCATTCTAATATATGTATTTAGAGGAAACCCGCTGCCACCACATAGGCTACTCTTTCCGATAAGCATCCAGGGATCTTTTTATATGCACAGTCCCCCAGACAGGACAGCACATACCACAGTTTTGATGAACCAGTTGTGGACCACTGGTTGGAATGGGAAATAGCTCAAACAGCAAATGGGTCCACTGAGAAGGATTGATCCAACGACCGACTGGTTCACAGGTGTTCACTCTACCGTTTGAGCTACATCCCGCTCCCAGTGTATGCTGAGAGTAATTCTGAAAAAACAGAAATCACATGATTCTATAATCGTCTTTTGCTTTTATCTCCAAAACTATTAAAGATAACAGCATAAAATATATATCAAATGAAAGGAAAATGAACAATAATTCTGTCTGTATCAGTGTATTTTTCAAAAAGTGAAGCTGGTTATTTAAATAACATGAAATTCCCAAAATTCATAAAAAAAAACACCTAAACAATCATAATATCACCACAGTTAACATTAACACTGTACACCAATATACAGGTGTGAATAGACCACATCGAAATCTGGGTCATTTAGATCAACATTACTAAGTTTCACCTCACCAGGACCGAAATCTTCATTATCGCTATCAGCATCGTAAAGAATCTTATATATATATTATGTATATCGTACATCTACAGCACAATGAAAGGGTTAACATTCAGAGGCTGTCTTAAAATGAAAATCAAAAGAATCAAAATGGCCACCAAAATATTGAAAATTTTAAATGGAGTAATAAAATCATTTACAAACGTTTATTGTTTTTAATCTTGCATATTTTAAGAAAAATTGTATTAATGAAATATGAAATAAAACTAACACGATATACAAAATTAAAAATGATGGCATGCATTCTAAAATAATTATGAAAAGTATTTGTGACTGTGCATGAGAAAACTAGACATATGTCGCCTAAAGGATGGCCTAAAAAGGACACAAAGTTCAAATATTTTGGTTTTAAGATTACATGCATTTCGGGTTGTGCAGGTTTTCTTCTACACAAATCCAATATATTAAACACTAAGTCACTCTCTAAAATAGTTGTATTTGTGATTTTTCTACAAGCGATTCGAACCGGAATACTCAAAGCTGCTTATGTTTAGGGCTGATTTCTGAAGAATCATGCTTTCAATTTCAGTGTTACTTAAACCCCTATAAACAAAATTAACAGATAAAGATATTTGAAATCTGTTTATGGCGTTTTGTTTTGCTATTTCTATACATTTAGATTCATTTAAAACCTTAAATTGTCAGAAGTGACTAATATACCTGGTTTTCTCATGCACTGTCACATTTGGTTATATAGTGATATTTTCATTGTGATCTCCATTCAGATATTATATGAATAACGTACTGTGTTTATTTGCAGGTCTGAGCTACAATGATATTCTGCTGCCAATACTGTGGCGGTTTCTCACAGACATGGGACCAAACTGTGGCCTTAAGACATTTCTTGAACTGCTCGGGCAGACACCCAATTCTACTCTCCATCCTGTGTTCAGTCTACTTACTCTGTTCTGTGAGACAGCCAGTCATCTCATTATGTAGGTTTTCTACATTCTACTTACTCTGTTCTGTGAGACAGCCAGTCATCTCATTATGTAGGTTTTCTACATTCTACAATGAAATTGTATAACGAGCTTAAATGTTTTGCCCTCCATAACTGTTTACTAAATTCCCTTGGTGACAGAGTGTTTTTTTTACACGTATTACAAAAGGTTGTTTAGTACTCTAATTAGCACTTGCCTTTTGCATTGCACACGGGTGCTATAAATAGAAACAATGTTTCTGGATACATAACCATAATATTTTTTTTATTTCTACTGACCATAATGAATTTGTTCCTTGAAAACCTTTTAACTATTAAAATAATGAGTGTTTTGTGTTTATATATAGCAGGGATAGAAACTAAAGCTTGCCCCCTCATCCGAGGCAAGAAAAATCACTGGGGTCAAGTTAATCCTTACTGACGCTAGTCTCCCAGACCAGTAGATATTTTTTCCAATATTAACATGGGAGGGACTAGTGATTTTTTTTGTGTGGACAAGTGACTTTTTAAGGCTACTAGTCCCCCAGGCGAATGAAAATAATTTCTTAATTTCTACCCCTGTATAGCACGCTGGATGACATGGAGATGTATGAACAACAACAAGTATTCAAGTTACAGGATTACATTAAGATGAGTGACTTTCTCAACCTGTTTGTCTTCAGAGTTATCTGGAATGGCCTTATGGGTGAGATTTTGTTTGAGATAAAAAAAGTAATTACTTGAAAAATCTAAATCTTCAGTATTTGGGCTGAGTATTAAGTACAAAGTCGGAATAAAATTCCAATCTTACTAAATTATGTTTAGTCACTTTATGACATGTTAAAATAAAATCAGTTTATCTGAATTCAACTTTATGCTCAGAACTGGCTAAGTATCAATAAAAGAGAAAACACTCAAAGTTTTCTCCATTTTCTGTTTCCAGATTTTCTTATTAGGTTTAATATAAAGTACCAAAAAAAATATAGTCTGTTTACGCTACTTGAATAAAAACTCAAAATATATAACTTATCTCATTAATGTTGATATTTGTTGAAATAAAAAAATGTCCTCTTTTTTGTGTAGATTGGTGTTTCCACTGGTTCTGTATTGTTTAAATGGCAGTCAAAAGTATTTCGAAACGATCTTTCTTTGAACGCAGTTTTTTCATTTTTGTCAGACAAATCCATATAAAAATGGGGTGTTAGGTAATTTTTGTGTAATGTATTTTTATGGTAACCAGTTATTATTTTATAAATATATTAATCATAACTTAATATCAATGCCATATTTGCAAAAAAATATTTATTAAAGCAAAAACAATGAACGAGATAACAAATATTACCAGAAATGGCCGAGATGTTCCAAATGTTAAAATGGACAGAGTTACCCCTCTTTGTAATGCTGTCGTCTGTGCAATATTTCTGATTTTACTATAAGAGGCATACAGTATTATTTTAAATTATTATTTAATAAGGTAATGAAAAAAACTTGAACATAGGACTTTTTTGCTATTTCCAAAACTCTAGTCCTTTTGCACCTGGGTTCACGCAAACTAAAGTAATCGACAAAAATCCATGTTCCAAGTAGCGTAAACAGATTATAGTCTAACAAGCATCTGCTAGCTAATTTGTTCCTGAATGCAGGGCATTTTTCTTTCTAGTTTCATATGATGAAGACAATACTGTCTAGCTAACCAGAACAAACAAACAAAAATGCATATATTAGCTTTTATTTTTATTTTGACTTTGAGTAGATTGGATTTCTATGGGTTTCCCTTGTGATGGCTCATTTATATTTTGTTACAGATGTGCAGACGGCGGGTACAAGTGATGTGTTCAGTTCTGCCTGGACCTTGTTAATGATGCTATATGAGAGAGATTCACGCAGGCAGTTTACTCCAAAACATCACTGGCTTATACGGTAAGTATTATCCACTGAATTTAGTTGTATCCTTATTTCTTATTTCCTGATTTATGGACCCATCATTTTCAGTTTTTTATTTTGTAAATAAAAATAAAATTTTCGCTTTGAATTTTATTATTTTTTATTACTAAATCATCCACAATTTAATTTTTGTTAATGCCATATTAAAGTAATTTTAAAATGTATGTAGGCCTACACATCAGGGTCATTCCGTGTCAAATCACCAAACGGATTAAACCCAACCATTTCAGATTTTTATGAAACTTGGTATACTTGTTGAATGGCATCCCACAGCATAATATTCAAAATTTTAGACCAATTGGACCAGTGGTGTCGGAGATATGGCCTCCCAAACCCCAAATTATTAGATTTTTTTGTCAAAATGGGTGTGGCTGCCTAACTTTGAACTCAGTATCAGTTTTTTCGGTCCTTAAAACATGATGTTGCCGTCATGAGTGGTCACTAACAGATAAATATTAAAATAGTTTTGATAAATGCTGTAAATTGTTTATATTTTTAGAGATGTGAAAGCCAGTCAGTTTGTAGGTGAACTAGAAAGAGGGAGAAAGACAACAGTGTTCCTCATGCAGCAAGTTCCTCACATCATTCCATTCCATGAAGTAAGTGAATCTTCTCTCCTAATTCACGCCTCCAACAAGTGAAAATATATATAACCAGGGATTTACTGGACTCGCAAAACCTGCATAAAGGACATAATAAAATGTCATCTGGACCCCCAAAGTCAGAACCATGGAACTCTTATAAAAATATCAAAACTGTTTTGGTTATATTATCGAATCATTCAGGAATAAACAATAGGTGTGGGGTGGAGGGTGTACTGGGACATTTTAGTGCCATAAAAGGAATTCATTTATTCAATATAAAAAAAAAAATTAAGACAGCATAAATATTTTTTCTTAATGCAAAATCTGTTCCTGCAAGTCTTGACTAAATTGTGGAACCTTATGTTTTAGGTTGGGATGATCAAAAAACAAACAGGTGAGTCCCAGGGACTCCTCTTTTATAAAAGCCAGGTAAACCCCTGTATAACCTATTACAAATAACCAGTGTGACATTGCCAACATGTTAATGCTTAACCTTTGGATTAATGCTTAACCTTTAGACTACTGAATTCTTTTAAGAGTTATTTCCCCCCAAAAACGGAATAATTTTGCAAAAAATCGGGTTTGAGGGGCATCTCATTTTTATCAAATATTTTGACTTTAAAACTTAACAAAACAATAAAATAACATAAAAGTGTGAACAAATTAATATTATTTTGGGGTTGTGAGGTCTTTTTTTGTGTGTGTGTGAGTGCATGCATTGTGATCCAGAAAATTTATTTTTTTAAATCCGTGAACCACACTTGGCCATTTGTATTTATGGTCGGTTTGCCAACATTCAACACCATATTCTCGCTTTTACACTAGCTGTCATTCAAATTTTTTATTTGATAATTCTCCCTATATTCGTTCTCAATATTCAGAATCACAATCCTCAACTTTTCTAAACCCTAAAATAATATTAATTACCCATTAGCTCTTCAGAATCACAACGTAGCACCGCCATTGCTTGTCACGTTGGGAGTGAACTTGTCAGTTGTCAGATCAATCTTTCTCAATGGACCTATTTGCAATTTGGGCTATTTTCCGTTCCCACCAATGATCCACAATTGGTTCATCAAAGGCCGTGGTATGTGCTGTCCTGTTTGTGGGACAGTGCATATAAAAGTCCCCTTGCTGCTTATCGGAAAAGAGTACACTATGTGGCGGCAGCAGGTTTCCTCTTTATACATATGTGAGAATGACCATATGATTGACGTCCAATAGCCGATGATAAGATAAAAATCTATGTGCTCTAGAGGCATTATTAAATAAAACAAACTTTACTTTTTGAGCACTTATTTCCAGGTTTGGTATAGTGATTGCAGTCAGTGAGCAAGAGCATTTGCGCGGCTTTCCGAGATTATACGGACATAAACGATTTTACTCGTTCGTATAACTAACTCTTCCGAATTCTGCTGGAAGGGAGTTAATATGTTGTCATGAGGAGTATCTCCCCTTATTAAACTTACAGAAGTTGTATAAAATAGTGTCTGCTATAACGCGATCATGGATAGCAGACCCGATTACGTTCAGTCAGCGACTGAAACTATACAAGTTATACCTCCTCAGTAAAAAGCGGTACATGTTTATACCTCTGTGGTACATTGCCATTACATGTTCATACCCTTTCACTCACATCTTATTACGTGATTTCGAGCATCAGGAGGTACCATACCTCCATTTCTACGTGATGTGGAACACTGGTGTATGTTATTGCTTAAGATATGTAATTTTTTCTCTTGCAGCGAGTTGTGTTATTCAGAAAATACGTAGCAAAGGAGAGAGAAGCTCTTGGTCTGACAGAGTCTGCCTGTACATCTCCACAGTCCACTCTTATATCCATTCATAGAAGTAGAATTGTTGAGGTACATACACACTCGATGGGTATTAAGTATATCTGTTAAAAAATAAATCTCCATGACATCAATGATGTGAAACATTCTAATTTTATTATTTTTATACATGGTTACCATTTCAAATAAAATTATTTTTCTTACACATTTTCATAACATAACACTTAGCTGCAATTGCTGACATCATTGCCAAGTTGCTGGTTTTCTCATGTTACAACTTATATAATAATTGGTTTTATGTTATGTGAAATGATTAGCATTACTCTTACTCATAATTCTGTATCTAAGTATTTCTGGATTGTACAAGCACTAATTTAGGGACGTAATAAAGGGAAATAATCATTGATTGTTATAATGTTGTGACTTTTGTCCTGTTATGATTGGTTTTGTATTTATTGCAGGATGGCTACAGACAACTGGCGCAGCTTCCATCTCGAGCAATGAAGGGTGTGATTCGAGTGAAATTTATCAACGAACAGGTTTGAACAGATTACAATGAGGAGGCGGATGTAGCTGAAATAGTAGAGTGTCTGCCTGTGAAACTGTTGGTTGTTGCATCGATCCTTCTTAGTGGACCTATTTGCAGTTTAGCCTATTTTCCGTTCCAACAAGTGGTCCACAACTGGTTGATCAAAGGCCGTGGTATGTGCTGTCCTGTCTGTGGGACAGCGCACATAAAAGACCCCTTGCTGTTTATTGGAATGAGTAGCTTATGTGGCGGCAGTGGGTTGTCTCTAAAAATATGTCAGAATGACCAATTGATTGATGTCCAATAGCCAATGATAAGATAAAAATCAATGTTAAATAAAACAAACTTTACTTCAGATTACAGTGAATCTTGTCAAGTTTTTTTTTTTAATGTGTAATCTCTGTTGGTCTTCTCTTGATGATGTGAATAATATATTAAGGGTGAAACGAAAGTTTCAGGTGAATTTTGACAATAGCAAAGACATAGCTATAATATGAAAAACATTGATTGTAATCTTAAAATTATCTAGTAATTATTACCCAGTGGGAATTATTTTTCATAATTTCTCAGTGAGCATTATTATACATTGGTTTAACAAGGCATTGCATCTCTCTGGCTGTTATAACCAATAAGCTTACCTGTACTAAATATGATGTGATTATAATTTTGTGAAAGTGCAAATGACATCATTAAAACTAGAAAACGTACAACGTAACGTTATCCATAACGTTATAGGAGAGCATTTCTCTAAAACTGTTGAGCAATTAGAATGTTTAAAGAATAGAACAATTAAAATTGTCTGGGTTAATAAATAGAATATCAAACTTGTTATCATTATCAAATTTATGTCCCTCGTGAAATAATTTTTCTTTATTACTCACTAAAGCTGGTGACAAAGAAAAATTATATATCTTGGGACATATATTTGATAATAAATGGCAACTCGTTTAAATCCTCTATTTCATGACCAATAAACAGACCATTAATGTTTTAATAAGATCATAATAATTAGATCACATCCACCTTTTTTCATCGTGTAGCTTTGTTGATTTTTTTTGGTCAAAATTAATCACAAATGCTTTCTTTTGTTCAGCATTATATATTGCTTAATCAGATTAATTAATGAGGTATGTTAAAATTAGTGGGAAAAAAATGATCAAAATAACCGTATATTTACATTTTTATCTATTGTAGAATAGTATGTTCAGTTACAAGCTTAATGAATATTCAGTGTTCATTAACATATTATTAGAAATTGACAACTGTAGTGATGTTTTCATTTATGAATATTTATAAATTAATTTATTTTTCTTACAGGGCTTGGATGAAGCTGGGATTGACCAGGACGGAGTGTTTAAAGAGTTCCTCGAGGAGACGATCGCTCGTGTGTTTGACCCCGCACTCAGTTTGTTTAAGGTCAGATTGTAGAAGTGTTTGATCTGATTTAACCGTTAGACTAGTGAATTAATTGTGAAAAACTTCGAGTGGGTATCTCTGTTAAACTAAATTGGATCCCACTAATGGAAATTGGATGCTGTACAGGGGTAGAAATTAAGAAATTATTTTAACTCGCCTGGGGACTAGTAGCCTTAAAAAGTTACTCATCCCCACGAAAAATCACTAGTCCCCCCACACCCATTTTAATTTTAAGACTGGGTTCATCCATAACGTGAATTATATGTGTATCTCAAAATTAAACAAATTCATAATAGAAGATTGGATAATATCTACTGGTCCGGGGGACTAGCGTTAGTAAAGATTTACTCCCCCCAATGATTTTTACTCACCTCTGACAAAGGGGTGAGCGTTAATTTATATCCCTGCTGATTATGAAATTTACTGACTCAGTTATTTTTCAGGTGACAAGTGAACAGAAACTCTATCCATCTTCTACATCATATATTCAAGAAAACCACCTAACATTGTTTGAGTTTGTAGGCAAAGTCTTAGCAAAGGCATTATATGAGGTAATATATGTCAAAATTTGTGGTTAGTGGAATGGCAATTATTGTCTTTAGTGACACACCTGGGGCACAATCAAGGGCGAAAATCCATTCCTGAAAGTTGGGGGGATTGAACATCCCCCCTGTCCATAAAAGTGGGGGGAGAACAGACTATCTGACTGTCTTCCCCCATCGCACCCCCATCCCTCCCCTTCCACACAATATTTGACGCCATTATAGACCCTTTGTGTACTTCGGTATATTTGCGCTAAGACGACATGGTTAAGTGTTACATTGATACAATAAAGAGAAATAGTGGTAAAGATTATTATATAGGGATTTTAATTTCAGTTTTTCGAAGCAAAAAATAGGGGTAATTAGTTAGGCTTCCCCCTGTTCAAAAAGGGGGATTACGTGATCTGGACCATTAACAGGTGACATTTTACTTTGGTGACTTAGCAAAAATCCTGTTTAGGAACGACCTCTGTACATTCTTGAACGAGCGCTAACTGTGTCTAGGACGACAGGGTGAAGGGTGGATGACTGGGTAGTACTTTGAGAGATATACATTCTCATAATGAGAGCGTATTTTCTAAGGGCCTCGTTTCATTGGCGGAGAGTGGCGAGAAATTGTTTGGACCGGTGACCCTATTTCTGTCAATATTATCAAATATCTAGGTCAGTCTCAACAGGTATTCGGACATGAGGTAAGATTTTAATGGTTTTTTAAATTTTGTCCTGCTAAAATGTTATATTTCAAATACGCTTCTTTTTTTTATATACAGTTAAATATTAGACGATTAAAACGATATTGAAGCTGTTTAAGTAATTTAACGTAAAACGGGTATCAAAATGTAAATAGAAGTGTACCCGACATGATCACGACACAGTTGTTGTGTCGAATAATATACGAAAGCCTATACGACACACTTAACAATGTACTGTATGTACTGTATGTATTTTTAAAACAGTGCAACTGAGGCATTTGTATTTATATGTATTATAAAAGTGAACATTAATACATGGTGCACTCTCAAAGGTAATTTTACATATTATATTAGTGATGATCCACTGCAAATTAATGAATACCAACAAACAGGGCAGGATTTATAAAGGGGCAATTGCCCAGACAAATGACTTACTTTATAAAAAATGTAATAATTATAGAATGAGTTCTAATCATTCATTTTAGTTCATTTTTTAAGTGCCCTGGGCACACCAA
Organism: Symmetromphalus regularis; assembly: GCA_032355785.1. NCBI lineage: Eukaryota > Metazoa > Mollusca > Gastropoda > Neomphalida > Neomphalidae > Symmetromphalus > Symmetromphalus regularis. The sequence continues at coordinate 306 of JAULBS010091661.1, read as the reverse complement.
AATCTAAATCTGACCATGCCTACAAAGATAATGGCTTAATTAACTCCACAATTTAAAAAAGAATAAAATTGCGCAATAAAATTGAAATATCGTGTAACCATGCTATATGATGGTTTTACTCCAAGATAAATACAGCCCCACGGTCATGTTGTCATTTTAAGTGTACTATACATTTATTTAATCGATAGATTGAATTTAATTTATGGTATACTCCATACTGCAACATAAATTGTCTATGGGACGGTGCATATAAAAGACCCCTTGCTGCTTATCGGAAAGAGTAGCCAATGTGGCGGCAGCGGGTTT
>JAULBS010091650.1:0-17325 GCA_032355785.1 Symmetromphalus regularis | reverse complement strand
ATATAATTGTATTGGATGACATATATTTTATTTGTAACAATGCACACTAGAGAGGTTTGTTTTTTTTATGTTAACTGACAAAATGTATCACTGCTTTGTCATTAGTCATTATATTTGGTCAGATTCAGGTTAAATGTTTTATTGAATATAAATGGTTTTGGTATACAATTTAGCCAATTTTATGTCTGTAAAAAAAATCTCAAATAAATTTGCAACTTTTATTCTGTTGAAAGTGAAAGTGTTTCACAATACTTAATAAATTTTGTTAGATTTTCATAAAGTGATTAATTCTTTGTTTTGTTAAAAAATACATATATCCTGCCCCCTAAAAAAAATTAATAACCCAAACAAACCCATATGGCACCAACATGTTTGAATCTATACGAATCACTGAAATATAACTGTAAAGCAGAGCTAGAAACTAATATTCACTCCAGATATGTATAATAGGTGGGAGACAAGAAAAAATTAAATTTATGATGTTGGTACTCCAGGCAAGTAAATAATTTTTTCCCACAAAAACATTGCTTTAAATTTGAAAAAACTTCTGAGGATGTTGAAATAACCAGTTGGCTATCTAGTAATGAGGGATTACTGGTTTTTCATTGGGGACTAGTTAATTTTCTACTGGTTTTTCATTGGGGACTAGTTAATTTTCTACTGGCTTTTCATTGGGGACCAGTTAATTTTCTACTGGTTTTTCATTGGGGACTAGTTAATTTTCTACACTACAGTTAAAAGAGTGAAAATATTTTTTAGAATTTGTTTATATTGAGTGGCCTCCCTTACCATTTATAAGGATTTCAATCTGTTTTTAAATTGTGGTGCCGATTGCTTCACTGTAGAGAAACTCAATTCATAAACTGAATTTCAGTCTTCCAAGATGAAAAAAGTCATGTTTTAAAATGATGTATATATATCACTCAACACATTTCCAAAATGTATTAAGACAATGTAACATTTTAAACATAATTTGACATACTAGATGTAATATAATTTTGTATATTCATTGAAATGATATTTGTATATATATAAAAAACCACAAATGACATTCAATGCTCAGTTCTTAAGCAAGTCCAAAGTTATTCTTTAAAAATATGTCATAGGACTTTTTTGGAAGCATGTGAGTGCAGTGATCTGAACTGTTTATCTGTTTTATCTGTGGTCTTATTGTGAGCCTCAGTGGTCTAGTGGTAAGACACCAGACTCTCAAATTGAAGACTGTGGTTCAAACCCACAGGAGGCTGGCTCACACTTGACTATGTGTCAAAATTACCAAATGTTTGACATCCAGTAGCCAATGATTGATAATTCAGTGTGCTCTATTGGTCTCGTTAAACAAAAACAAACAAGTTGTGGTCTTTCTACTTAGAGGTGGTGTTATAAGTATCCAAACAGGAAGTAATTTATTGTCATTTTAATTTTCTACCACATTATGAAAAAGGGAAACAGACTCTGACATCTTGGAAGATCATAACTCAGTTTGGCACCAGCTATGATTAAGTGTTTCAAAATTCTTCACATTGTAATATGATAAAGATATGTATGTCATATCTTATATGCAGTGTTCCACATCCTCAGGAAAAGAGAGGGTATTCAGACCTCCTTGTACAAAAGTCGGGGGGTATTCATACTTCCAGAAGGGAAACTCATAGGGTATAAGTCACTGCGAACAGAGTTTGAATTAACTTGAACTTGACAGTTATAAACTTTTAAGTAAAATACTAAATAATATTTTGATCACTATGCAATTTTTACTGATGTAGTTATAACTAGTAGATTTTAAATAAAGAAATAATTGTTTTAAACCCATACAAAAAAAATTGATCTCATTGGCTGTAAATTAAAGGGTGTGCCCCCCCCCCCAAATATCCAAGAAGAAAAAACATGGTCCGACTCCCACAGAACTAAATAAATGAACAATCAGCAGCATTCAACATATTTGAATGATGTAGAGCAGACATTAAAATGAAATATGACAAATTTTGGGGACAGTTTATTTGACAAAATTATTATGTAAATTACCAAGTCTAAGTGCCGTTACTACCGTATTTGATAGGGAATAAGCCCTGGTGGTGGGGGGAAGAGTAAAGCAGTTTGTTTGCCACTTAGTGGGGGATGGACCTATTTACTGGGAGGTGGCCTGTTCACTAGGGAAGGACAATCAACCAGGAATGAAAGGAAAACATAATAATGAAATCAGTCCTCTCTCAGAATGGTGATTACTTTAATGTTAGGATTACTATCATTTTATTACATTTGGTTTTGTAATGAACTTCCTCATTATTAGAAAATATTAATATAAAAAAATAATAACGAAAGGACGACAATACCTTTAATATTTTTCTGTGTTTTATTTTATTATTATTTAATATCAGTGTGCTCAAACATGAGGAAAACAACAGCTGTATTAAACTATTGAGAACAGTTTTAATCATATGCCAAGTGAAGATTTTTTAACAATGTTCTTTTCTTTCTTTGATGTGTAATACTCTTTTGTTAATTCCAAGATATAACTGTATTTGTGCAGGCCCGTAGGTTGGGTTGCTCAGCCGCCCACATTTTTTCGCTAGTTTTAGTTTTGTCTATAGATTCGCAGTTTCGCGTAGCACCATTTATACACCCATAATAATTAGCGCCTGTTGTGAAGGGGGACATTCTTTAACACTAATTATTAATACTGACACATATTCAACCAAACCAATAAAGGTTTAAGTGACTGACATACCATGATCTTAGTATACCCCGCCCACCACACAGCTAAAGTCTGCCACAACTCTCCTATCGGCCAAGTTCAAAGCCCATGCAGCTTGTGAGTTAGCTCTGTGTCAGTTCTAAATTAAAACAATATATTCTTGCATCAGATTTGACCCTTTGATGAACTGCACCAGAATAAAACTTTTACAGGGTCATAGCTAACTTTTCTTTTGGGGATGGAAGGGGGTAATGGATATTTAAGTATGAAGCAATGTTGTGTTAATTACACACCCTAGTAATTAAGACATGTAGTAACTCAGTAAAAAAAACACCAGCTAATGCTAATGTTGTTGGTTTCACTATGAACTGCACGTGAAGCATGCTTTGGTCAATGCTGACAAAAGTATCTTGATTGTAGGAAAAACAATAAAGATAGTTAACAGCTTACAGGAGTTGTATACAATAGCATCTGCTATACAATGCGATCACGGATAGCAGACCCAATTATGTTCAATCAGTGGCTGAAACTGTACAAATTATACCTCCTTGGTAAAAAGTACTACGTGTTTACACCATTTGTGTTCATACCCTTTCGCTTCCTTCTTATTACATGATTTCGAGCATCAGGAGGTACTATACCTCCATTTCGACGTGATGTGGAACACTGTATATGCTTTTTTATTTTTCTGAATTTTCTTTAGAAAAACAATGAAAGCATATTTCTTTATATTGCATCCTTAATTATTTTCTTTTTCAAGTTGACGAATACACAACAATTGCCAAGGAGAAGCATGGTTACAATACAGAACAGGTGAGTTTTGATCACCGTGGAAACATACAGTTTTTCATGTTGTCAGCTGCAATCAGGAAGTTAATACGTCATGACAATATAATATCTTAATAGTGTAAAATAATATTTAAAATCTACCAATCTCTGAGTTACTGCTTGAAAAAGTTATTATTTTATAATTTGATTCTCTTTTAGGCTCTTGGAATGCTGTTTTGGCACAAACACAATATAGACAGGGCTTTGGCAGACTTAGCCAATTTCACCCCGTTTCCAGATGAGTGGACTGTGGAAGATAAAGTTCTGTTTGAACAAGCATTCAGTTTCCATGGGAAGAGCTTTCACAGAATCAGACAAATGGTAAGGAAGTGAAGACTAACATTCTTTCCATCTTATAAAACTGATAGCTTAATTTTATTCTGTAAAATGGCATACATAGTTAAAATTTTGTTAGAGGATTCTGGGATTTTGTTGGGTATAGTTCTAAACAAGTTGACAAAGATGTAATTTTTACAGAGTAGTTCAGTTTAATGTTAATTGTGACAAAACATGTTTAAAATGACTGATCCTTGCTAAACATTATAAAAACACTTTATTATTATAAAATAATTGGCTAGTAAGTTTGATCATTTTTTGCTGTTCAATAAACATTGCAGTATTTTGTATTCAAGTCATAAGTCGACTGAAGAAAAGTAACCATTATTGGGTTTGAAATTATTTTTATTAAAATTTACACATTTTGAGTTACTTTGGATTTCTACTTATTTTTGACAGCTTTTAAAATTCAGACAGCTTTATTATGGCACATAATAGCTGCTACAAAATCATTTTGCTATGGAATTACGACAAGCAATTTCAAGAAAATGAGCATACTGTATATGTTATATTTGTTTGCAGTGGCAGTAAAACACTTGCAAACTATTTATAAAGCAGCTTTTACAGTGGCATTGCTGATTGTTAGGGCTGTTTTTATCCTCAAATTTTATACTCATGTTCCAACAAAATGAAGAAAAGAGTTTAGGTAATAGTGGGGTGGGGGGTATGCAAGTTTTACATACAATCAGCTGTTAGAAGCAGTTTCAAATCAAAAGATTTCTCGGTGCATTTGAAATAATCATGATTTTCTTTTCATATTGTAGCTTCCTGATAAGTCTATAGCAGCCTTGGTAAAGTACTACTATTCGTGGAAGAAGACACGATCTCGAACCAGTCTGATGGACAGACAGGCCAAACGACTTCATAGTCAGCGTGGCACTGACAGGTGTGTATTTCACATTATCAAAAAAAAAAATATATTTTTATTTTTTTATAAATTTATTGTCCCCTGAAACAGAATATGATAGTGTCGGGGTTGGGGACCCCGAGCTCACTATCTTACAAATGTTTACACTAGTTAACAATATGTACAGAAATAATATTATATGTATATACAAAAGATAAAAAAAATCTGATTCAGGGGACAAAGAGAGAAAAAAGAAGATATCGTGTACAGATGAAGTAAATAGAGAAAAAAATGTGATAGAAAAAGTTTAGATTAAGGATGAGAGAATATGCTAATGTTTTTAGAGCAGATATTTGATGTACTATAAAACTGTGTCGAAAATAATGCACAATAAAAAGCAAACACTCGCATTTAGATGATCAAAATATTAAATTACCCCATTTATTAGTGGACAGGTCTTCTTTCTCTGACAATATATATTTTTCTATATTTCTATGGTAGGTTAAATATATTACTACTTACAACTTTCTGTAATATGAAGCATTGGACACTTTAGCACTGCTGTTAAATAGAATGTCAGACACCAGGAACAATCGTGCTATCTGAAAATGCAAAAAAACACATACTGATTCAAACCCTGCAATTAAGATAATAACCACGGCAAAATAAATGCTGTTGAGAAACGGTGTAAATAGCATTTGCCACAGCAATTTTAGCATTAAGAATACTTTATTTTTAATAATAATAAGAAAAAAAACATAATGAAAAAAACATTTAGCCCACAGAAAAAAAGTGCCACAGAGAATGAAAAACTCTGGTAATCTCCAAGGCATTGCCGATTGCCTTGTTCAATTTCGGGGCTGCTCAATAATGCCCAGTGTGTGCTTCGCCATACAACCTTGAGTCAAAACAAATGTACTTAATGATACTCTTATGGCCAAAATGAAGCCAAAGAATCCAGATTTCAAAAATAAACACATGGGATAATTCACTTGATGTAAGCACGTATGTGTGACATGGAGGCCTATACAGACATTGTATTGTACTCCATAAAGAATAAACTCCAACCCGGAAAGAAACTGTGTCATGAGACCATTAAAAGATTCTTAGGGCTGATCTCGTCGACAGTTCAACCTCGATTCTTAGTTTAAACTGGGTCCACACATGTTAAAAGAATGGGTTGAACTGTAGGTCATGGCTGAACCGTCAACGAGAAACTGGGCCTTAGTGTTTTAAAACCTCAACCATTTTCAGCTTCTATTTTGTTATGGTCTCACTATACAGTTTCATTGTTTGTCAAAGTTCAGTAACAATAGTCTGCCATACCGCATACTTATATAAAAGTTTTGAATAAAAATTATGTTGTATGATCAAAAAATGTCAATACCTGACATAGCATTAACCAGGTACAAGTTACTCATAATGAGAATTTTACCTTCTTTGGTAATGGAGTCTGGAGAATGGACAGTGACTCCGCAATGCACTCAACGACCTCCTCTGCAGATTCTGCATGATCTAAACACCAGACCATCACCTCTCCGATCTTTGGCCTCTCCGGGGTCAGTTCCCGCAACATGTCTTCCAGCCGATCTCGCTGACTGTAAATGAAGTGTTCACAAAACTCATAATTTCGATAATCGAAGATAAGCTCATAAACTGCAAATTTGATAAGACTACTACAAGAATTCCAATGTGATACCATTTATATCACATCTACTGTAGATCTTGAAATTAATGCGATCGTGATATTAATGCGAAAAATGCGTGTCTGTGTTATTTGCATTAATAATATGATGCATTTATTTCAAACCATAGTGCATATATGATGAGTCTTTTAAACAAAACAATGAAACGTTTATATCATATCTACCGTATATCTTGAAATTAATGCAATCATGATATTAATGCAAAAAATGCGAGTCTGTGTTATTTGCATTAATAATATGATGCATTTTTTTCAAACCATAGTGCATATACATGTATGATGAGTCTTTCAAACAAAATAAAGAAACATTAAAATATCAATAGATGATAATTACTCATCATATTTTATTAAAAACTACTATAAACAACACAAGACAAACTTTTAACTCCGGAACGTAATAAAAGTGTAATTACAAATGTTTACTAAAGAACTACCAGCCATGTGTGATAATAGCCTTGCAGTTACAGGCTGTAGGATTTCACGGTAATGATCGTTACTGGTAATGTGTCGTTACCGTGCTGGGGGAACTACGAAACCGAAATTTCGTTTCCCATGATATTAATTAAGTATTTACGGCAAAAACACAAAAATTTAACAGTTCAAGTCAACGATTGATTACATTATTTTACTCATCTACCTGTACCAAACGCAAAAAAAGAAAAGAAAAGTTTTAGAAACGTCGTTCATTTCTGTTGTAGGCCTACGTTGTTCGTCCGCCATATTGTTACCTTCAAGCACAAAGCATTCTGGGTCGAACTGTCAAGTTGGCGCGAGCGTAGTAAATGCAGACTATTTGTTTTGAGCACATTTTACAATTTCTGCACAGGTGTGTTCAAAATATACTCCTATTAAATTTAATTAAATGTTTCAAGAATGGGTACCTATCACCAATTTTACGGAACTGAAAAACAGTTACACATGGGTTCCCATGAGTGCCAGGCACGGAACCCAAAATGTGTTTCCCATGAAATCTGAAATTCTACAGCCTGCATTTGGACCTTCCTTTTGTAATGCAGTTATTTTTTAAAGTTTTGCATTCATACAAATGTATTTTACAACTTCCTGGGCAAAAGGTCTCATGTGAATTTTACTCAATTTTATCTTGTGCCGTGGACCTACTTTTTGTAATGCAGTATTATTGTTTTCAAGTTTTGGACTAATAAACCTTATTTTACAAGATCCTGGCCAAAAGGTCTCATATGAATTTTACTCAGGTTTCATATTGTCAATTGGACCTTCCTTTTGCAATGCAGTGTTATTTTTTAAAGTTTTACATTCATTAAAGTGTATTTTACATCTTCCTGGGAAAAAGTTCTCATGAATTTTACTCAATTTTATTTTGTGATGTGGACCTACATGTACATGTACTTTTTGTAAGTTAGTAATATTTTTTAAAAGTTTTGAATTCATAAAAAAATTATTTAACAACTTCCTGGGCGAAAGGTCTCAAATTAATTTTACTCAATTTCATCTTTAGACTACAGTTACAAATTACTGTAATGCAGTAGTATTTTTTCAAGTTTTGCACTCTCAGAACCTATTTCCTCATTGTCATGGGAAATATGACAAATACATGTAACTGGAGTACCTCAACATAGACTTTTAAGTCATTTGTTTTGTGTTGGAAAAGGTTGGCTACTTATGACAAACGTATTTTCATGCCGACATTGATTTATGATCATGACAATTCTCATTATTTTCCGACTTGATCTGTGACACTAATATGGTAATAGGTGATTGAGGCTGACCCTGTTTGTGCTGTAGTAACATGATATGTGTTGAATGAGAATTATTTCATAAATATGGCATCATTGGGACTGTTGTTTTATATGCAACACAAAAAAGGTTGTTGAAAAATATGTAGATTAAAAAAATAATTTTACTTGAGAACAGCATTTCAAATAGACCAATCTTATTAATGAAACATCCAGGAGTCAAGAAGGCCAGTTTTTGTTGTTGGTTTTTTTTGTGTATTTTAAAGCCAGGCCTGCATTACGAATGAAATTGATAGACTAGTTTATGCTTCATTTTAAACCCAGTGAGAATGTTCGGTACCAGTGAAATTGCTACATAGCGATCATGTATGCTAGCCTGTCCTGAACACAAGGCAGGTTAAGACAACAGTTACTACAACCCAAAACAAAATTCCTTTTTATTCCTAGTTAGAAATCAAGCCACTGTCATCTGCTGCCTGAGAATAGGCCACTGTCGTCTTTGCCCATTTAAAGATGATCCACATTTCTGATAATGCTATATATGCCTGCACATAAAGGCAGAACAGACGAGAGTAATGACAGTTTTACACGACTGTCTATACAACTCAGAACGATGACCTAACAACTAAGCCGTGCATATTGTATGACTACTGATATAAATGTGGCAGCTCATTTCATGAAGACAATCATATTAAAGATCTCAGTGGCAAATTGAATACTGAATAAGAAGAGTATGATGGGTTCTCAGGATAGAAAATTCTTAATTTTACATTTTACCTCATATGACCCATTTCTGTTACACACGGTCATATATTAGTAGCAGCACTGAAACATCTTGAGAACATCTGGAATTGGACGTTTTAATTCATGCTAGTTCTGATTAATAGCTCTTAGTTGGTTAATCCCCTCCTGTTTGTAATCAGTGTTATCTTGAACTGTTGGAAGAATGCAAATAATCATCCTTCTTCTTGAACCACCCACACTTTATAAAGTATGGGTGTGCCGTAGAATTAATGCATATACTAATTATTGATGTGTTTTGCTGTTAAGAGTGTTTTCAGATTACTAGTCTCAAACCATCCACAGAATATAAAGTCTGACTGTCTCCTAGAATTATACATATATTAGTTTTTGCTATTTTAAGCTGTTGTTATAGTTTAGATTATTTTTCTCAAACCACCCACTATTTATAAAGTGTGGTTGTCTCCTAGACAAGTTAATTGTCTTTGAGTTGAACTGTTAGAATAATATTTAAGATAATAATACACCACTCACATTTCACAAACTCTGTAGGTATAAAGAACCATCCGAAAGTGAAAAAGACATGATAAAAGTATGTTAGCACATACAAATAAACGTGTTTAATGTGTATGATTAGCAAATCATACGTCTGACAGCTACTATCTCAAAATAATACAAATTTGTAATATAAGATTAGGAAAAAATATCATACACAGCTAGTTTAACAAAGGCCATGGTATGTGCTATTCTGTTTGTGGGACAGTGCATATAAAAGATCCCTTGCTGTTTATAGAAAAGCAACGGGTTTCATGTCTCTTACTAACACTAACCTCTGTCCTGGACATTTGTGTGCCCAGGACAGCGTGCTTGAACCTTAATTGGATATAAGCACGAAAATAAATACAACCACCACCAACCCAGTACATTTTTTATTCAGCAGCTATTAGGTTTCAGACATGGTGTTTTGCAATTTATGGTCTTTAGAGGAAACCTGCTACCACCTAGTAGGCTACTCTTTCCAATTAATAGCAAAAGATCTTTTATATACACTTTCCCATAGACAGGAAAGCATATACCATGGCCTTTGATGAACCAGTTGTGGACCACTGGTCAATGCAAGAATTGTACTCCTACACACTGAGCCTTGTAGAGCTCTCACTCTGGGTTGGTGCCAGTATCAAGATTATAAATCTCATACCTCAACTGAGATTTGATCCCAGTACCTATCAGCCTTGAGACCAATATCTTAACCACTGTGTCACCTCGGCTGGTAATATTAATTTAAAGTTTGAACGTTAATTGTTGTAGTTGATGGTTGTGGGTTGTGACAGTATCTTGACATGACTTGTGAAATGGTGGTGACCCAGATGTGTCTTGTATAATCATTAAAAATACATCCAATCCACTCAGGTTCTCTAGAATGTAATGGAGATAATGACTTTTACCTCCTTATCAGCTAACCTTTTTAACTGCAGCACGTCCCTCATGCTTGAGATTAATGCATAGTCTGCACATTACTGGGATCAGGGTATCTGTTTGATCTCTTCTCAAAACATGATACGATTATTTTTGGTAAGCTTTAATCAAAGTGAACACATTCATATGAGTTTGTAATACATCAGTATTAAGAGAAATAGTCTTATAAATATTTACCACAGTGGTAGAGCCTCGGTGGTAAAGCCTCTGTGGTCCACCGGTAGAATGTCAGACTCTCAAGCTGTTGACAGTGGTTCAAAACCTATTGGAGGCTGGCTCATATTTGACAATATTTCAAAATAGCCAATTGTTTGAAATCCAGTACCCATTTATTAATAAATCAATGTGCTCTAGTGGTGTGATTAAAAATAAATAAATAATAATTCATGATAGGACATCAGACAGTCAAGCTTCAAGACAGCAGTTCAAAATGCATCAGAGGTTGCCTCACACTGTGTAGGTATCAGAAGTACCAAATGTTTGACATCATATAGCTGATGATTAATAAATCATTGTGCTCTAGTGGTGTCGTTGAACAAAAAATATAAATAAATACATTAAAAAACATTTACTACGATACATAAGAGGATTTTAAATTCTGTTTTGTTTTTGTTTAATGACACCATGTTCCTCAAAAGATAATGTTTCACAAGGTGGTCTTGTTCTGTTTCTAGAAATTTATTTTAAATTATATTCTGTCATTGATATGGTAATTGAAAGTAAAGTTTGTTTTATTTAATGACGCCTCTAGAACACATTGTTTTTTTTATTATCATTGGCTATTGGATATCAATCATATGGTCATTCTGACATTTATTTAGAGGAAACCTGCCACCACATAGGCTACACTTTCCTATAGCAGCAAGAGGTCTTTTATATGCACAGTCCCACAGACAGGACAGCACATACCAGTTGTAGATCACTGGTTGGAATGGAAAATAGCCCAAACTGCTAATGGGTCCACTGAGAAGGATTGATCCGACGACCGACATCTTCACAGGCAGACACGCTACCGTTTGAGATATATCCTGCTCGTGATGCAGTAATTGAAGAATTGTTGTTTGTGTTTTGCATTAGTAAAATGTGTAAAATCCTTGAAATACTGATTGTAACACCAGTACTACTTCAACACTTCGTCATAACACAACTGTCCAATACTTTGAAGTTGATTCATACCACCACATTATTAATTCAATGACGATACTGTTGAGCTGTCAAGAAGGCATATATTTCAATATTGCTCAAACCAAGCTTAATGGCCATTACCACACCAACACAAAGGAAATGTGTAAAAAGCATTTTGCCATCAGAAATAACACGTAGCAGAGACATGTCACATAATATATCTTAACATCGGGCTTAATGCTGTGGATTCTGATCTTGTTGTGAAGGAAGCCGGCACTGTTTAATACCGTTGATGGTATCGGCAGCGTCGGCATCACGAAGTGATTACTCACAACACTGCCTGTGTGATGGTCGGTTTTGTTTAAATACAGCACTTTGATTTATTAATTATCAACTGTTGAATATCAAACATTCTGACACATAGTCTTCAGAGGAAACCCACTACATTTTTACTTGTACTTTGATATACACACACCAGAGGCTTTGATATACCAGTTGTAGAGGCACTGTTTGGAATTGGTGTGAGCCTATGTGGTCCAGTTGTAGGACATTGGACTCTCAAGCTGAAGACTGTTGTTCAAAACCCATTCGAGGTTAGCTCACACTTGACTACGTGTTAAAATTACCAAATGTTTGACATCCAATAGCCGATGATTAATAAATCAATGTGCTCTAGTGGTGTCATTAAATAAATGAAAAAATCTTTGGGATGGGGAAAAAAAAGAAAAAGAATCTTCTAACGAGATCTGATGCTACAACAGAAGAACCTCAGGCGAATGCTCTTCTCATGCTTCTTTGTCAAATAGATGATTTACTTTCTTAAGTGTCTCACTTAGATGCTGTAGCAAGATGTAGCTCAAAAGGTAGGAGATCTATTAGAAGTGCTATTTCTCATTCCACCGAGTGGTCCACAACTATTGTAACAGTATTTATTTAATGACGCCTCTAGAGCACATTGATTTTTATCTTATCATTGGCTATTGGACGTCAATCTGACATATTTATTTAGAGGAAACCTGCTGCTGCCACATAGGCTACTCTTTCCAATAAGCAGCAAGGGGTCTTTTATATGCACCGTCCATATGCTGTCTGGCCTGCGGAAATGCACATATAAAAGGTCCCTTGCTCCTAATAATTATGGGTAGCCTATGTGGTCCTCGCTCTTAATAATAATGGGTAGCCTATGTGGTCCTCGTTACTAATCATAATAGTTAGCCTATGTGGTCCTCGATGTTAATCATAATGGATAGCCTGTGTTATCCTGGCTGATAATAATAATGGGTAACCCATGTGATCCTCACTCCTAATAATTATGAGTAGCCTATGTGGTCCTCGCTGCTAATCATAATGGGTAGCCTATGTGATCCTAGCTCCTAATAATAATTGGTAGGCCATGTGGTTCTCGCTGCTAATCATAATGGGTAGCCTATGTGGTCCTAACTGCTAATCATAATAAGTAACCTATGTGGTCCTTGCTGCTAATAATGGGTAGTCTAAGTAGTCCATGCTGCTAATCATAATGGGTAGCCTATGTGGTCCTCGTTGCTAATCATAATGGGTAGCCTATGTGGTTCTCATTCCTGATAATAATGGGTAGCCTATGTAGTCCAAGCTGCTAATCATAATGGGTAGCCTATGTGGTCCTCGCTGCTAATAATGGGTAGCCTAAGTAGTCCACACTGCTAATCATAAAGGGTAGCCTATGTGGTCCTTGCTGCTAATCATAATGGGTAGCCGATGTAGTCCTCGCTGCTAATCATAAAAATTGGTAGCCTATGTGGTCCTCACTGCTAATCATAATGGGTAGCCTGTGTGATCTGAAGACCTATTAGTTGCAAACACCATATGTGACTATGCACGAGAAAACCAGGTATATTGGTCACAATTTAAGATTTTAAATGAATCTAAATGAATAGAATGCAATAAACAGATTTCAAATATCTTTATCCATTAATTTTTGTATAGAGGTTTAAGTAACACTATAACTAAAAGCATGCTTCTTCAGAAATTGGCCCTAAACATAAGCAGTTTACATTATTCCGGGTTGGAATTGCTTGTAGAAAAATCGGAAATAAACTATTTTATAGAGTGAATTAGTGCTTAATATGTTGGATTTGTGTAGAAGAAAACTGCACAACCAGAAATGCATGTAATCTTAAAACAACAAATTTGACCATGAAAGCATGTTTTGCGACATATGTCAGGTTTTCTCATGCACAGTCTTATATGTCTGACATGTAATGCCACTGATTAACCAAAGTGCCAGGGCATCATTATAAAAACAAACCTTTCCTTTACAGAAGAATTTCTCATAATGATATTTGTCAAATGTTACATAATCTAAGACAAAAATAATAATGGCAAGTCTTACAGCATTGGTGGCATCATCGGCAACACAGAGTAATTACTGGCAACACTGCCTGTGAGGTTGTTAGATAGATGATTTGCATTGTTCAGTATTTCACTGAGAGGGTAAAAAGTTAAAAAGTTAAGTTTGTTTTATTTAACGACGTCTCTAGAGCACATATATTTTTATCTTATCATCGGCTATTGGATGTCAATCATAATATGGTCATTCTGACATATTTATTTAGAGGAAACCCACTTTGCCACTTAGGTTACTCTTTCCGATAAGCAGCAATGGGTCTTTTATATGCACAATTCCGCAGCCTTTGATGAACCAGTTGTGGACCACTGGTTGGAACGGAAGATACCCTAAACTGCAATAGGGTCCAGTGGGAAGGATCGTTCCAATGACCGAACGCTTCATAGTCTCACTTAGAGGGTGTTCACAAAAAAGGGAAGAGATTGGTTGTTTAATGACACTTCTCCACATCATTTATTCAGTGGCTAGTGAGTGTCAGACATATGGTGTTTTGAGATTCATGGTCTTTAGAGGAAACCCTCTATTACTATATAGGTTACTCTCTCCAACTGGCAACAAGGAATGTTTTATATGTGCTTTTTGTCAGGAGTGAGCTCACATACGTCATTAAACTGAAATCACAAATAAACAAAGGAAAGGATTGTTTCTAAGGATTGTTTGTTTAACAACACCCCAGCACATTGTTTTTATTCAGCGGCTTTTAGTTTCAAAGACGTGGTGCTTTGTGATACATGGTCTTCAGAGGAAACCTGCTTCCATGACATAGGTTACTCTTTCCATTTAGCAGCAAAGGATCTTTTACATGGGCTTTCTTTCCAACAAATAGGACAGCATATATGGTCAGTGCAAGTGGCATTCACCTACTTTGAGCCTGGCAGAGCACCCACTATAGATTGGAGTGGATATCAGTATTAAAAATTCCAAGCCTTAACTAAGATTTGATCCCAGTACCTAACAGCCATGAGACCCAAAAGGTTAACCACTTGGTCCGGTAGCCTGTTCACAATTGCAGTTGCTATTCTTAGACAGTCTGTGATAGGGGTGGGAGGTTAGAGCTTGAGTGTATATTTAAATTTATCATTAAATTGCTGTATGTCTGTGTGTCTTAGTACCAGATTCCTGGACATGCCTCAGAAATGAATGTTGACATGCAGATGCATAATTAGGTTATAAATTTGTCAGTAGTAATCCATGATAGAATATGCATGGTACAAATTGAAATCCTCCATTACAAAAGCAGTCGGAAATCGTTAGGTCTAGTATTAGAGACCTGTGAGTAAATGCATTGAACAGGTTAAAATGATTGGTTTTTCGATGAACATTAATTCCCAAGAAATGGAAAAGGCTGAGGATAGAAAACAACAGGTCTCGCATGACAGGCAAATCACAAGGCAGCACTAGACAGCCAGATCTGAGGCTGCATAACTCGTTACAAACTACTCAACCATAATCAGAATATCTTTAATACAGACTGGTCTTAATCATATCCATTTGTTCCATAAAAGACAGTTTTGAATTAAACCATGACTTCATGTTAGCTATATTCACCATTACTGGTAAATTGTGTTCTTTATCTTGCGCATTTTCCTATGACAGCCAGTCTTAAGTCTGGTGAATGTTTATCAATGGCATATTTCCATCTGCAGATTTGGGATCAATGTATCTTTGCTTTTTCGAAAGATGTTGTTATCTTTATGAATAACATACTGTCAGTGTCCTGTCAGAAAACATATTGCCTTATTTGCCGAATAAAGGATGTGATTAGAACTGATTTTTATCAACATTCTTATAGACAGCTGCATGACTAGCTAGGCTTTTCCGTTAATATTTACCATGAAGCTTCAAGCTGAAAAAAACATCTCACGGCCAGCTTATAAATTTATGTTAATCATTAAAATGTCGGTTGAAATCTCAACCACAATAGATATTTAAAGCATATGAAGTATGTTGGTGGGGGGATGGGGGGGGGGGGGAGAGGGTTGAATATTTGTAGTTTGTACAAATAGGAGTGTTAAGTAATTTAGATCTCCTTAAAAAGCACAGATGATACAACCCTTTAAAATGCAATTCTGCAGAAATATGATTTTAACATTTAATTATAAACATTTTTTTTTTTTTTGGGTGGGTGGGTTGTTTTGTTTAATGACACCACTAGAGCACATTGATTTATTAATCACTGGTTGTTGGATGTCAAACATTTGGTTATTTTGACACATAGTGAACCACTGTCAAAAACTTGAGAGTCAGCCATTCTACCACTGGACCACTGAGGCTTACATTTATAAAATGTTTAACAGAAACCTTTGTTGTTGTTTGTTTTGTTTAATGACATGATTTCAAACATTTGGTAATACTGGCACATAGTCAAGTGTGAGCCAGCCTCCGACATGTTTTGAACCACTGTCTCCAGCTTGAAAGTCTGATGTCCATCCACTGTTTAACAGAAACATATGTCAGATATAAACTCAATGTTATAAACAATAAAAACAGTTTACAAGCATCCATCATAATTTTGAATATGTATATGCCAACGTGTGCATAAACAAACCGAACACTAATGATAACCTAAAAATTAAATGGAGCCTCGGTGGTCCATCAATAGTACGGCAGACTCTCAAGCTGTGGTTCTATTTGACATCCAATAGCCAATGATTAATAAATCAATGTGCTTTAGTGGTGTCGTTAAACAAATAAATATAAAAAACTAAAAATTAAATATCAAAATTAATACTTAACATGAAATACCAGAAAAGAATGGTCATGAAGAAAATACCTGACCCAATTTGGTAAAAACAAGATCTAGATTTCTGGCTCTAGATAGTCCCCAAGGTAGTAGTAAAGTGAAATAGTAGTAATAGTATTTCTGACAGGAAATAAACTATATCAGCCCATTTGTGTTATTAGTGATTGAATTATTTCCACCAATTTGGCTACGTGACAATTCTAACGTGAATATAAAATATAAAAATCTCGTAATGGCATTTGTTGTAACACATTAGTCCAAATACAAGCACTGTACATTACATTTAAGAGATTACATTTAAGAGCCTCGGTAGTGCCATGATAGAACGATGGACTCTCAAGCTGATGACAGTGGTTCAAAACCTGTTGGAGGCTGGCTCACACCTGACTACGCGTCAAAATAACCAAATGTCTGACATCCAATAGCCGATGATTAATAAATCAATGCGCTCTAGTGGTGTTGTTAAACAAAACAAACCACAAAAAAAAACATTACATTTGAGAATTGTTTTTAAAATAAATAGTATTTTTCATCAAAGAATTTTAGTTTTTTAAATTTTAATGACGCCGCTGGAGCACATTGAATTATTAATCATCAGTATTTGTTGTAACACTATTCAAATACAAGCACGGAGAACTGTATTAATTAGCTTTTGTTGTAACACTATTCAAATACAAGCACGGAGAACTGTATTAATTAGCTTTTGTTGTAACACTATTCAAATACAA